>JABEVN020000100.1:0-105481 GCA_013146195.2 Codonopsis lanceolata | reverse complement strand
GGCTTTGAACTCCGTCGAACCTATTTTGTTCATAATCCGAATTTGAAACTTTTGTAACTCATGTTTGACTTCTTGAAATATCAATCTGTTGGAAAAATGGATTACATATATTTT
Source organism: Codonopsis lanceolata (assembly GCA_013146195.2). Taxonomy (NCBI): domain Eukaryota; kingdom Viridiplantae; phylum Streptophyta; class Magnoliopsida; order Asterales; family Campanulaceae; genus Codonopsis; species Codonopsis lanceolata. Next base: position 105,367 of record JABEVN020000100.1, on the reverse strand, counting down.
TGGACGTTGGCTTTATTTGGAACTCCTCCGTGATCACTAAGTGAAATAAGTTGTTACATGAAATATGTAACATTTGTGAACTTTGAATGATTTGACACCACTGGACATGTGGTGAGGTTATCCGGATATACTTTTAGGCCCGTTGGGCATCAGACTCATTGGGGCAGTTAGTCAGGTCGAATTGACCACTTAAGTGATCATGGACTCTGGTGTTCTTTGTTTCCAATGGAATGGGATGGTTGGCGGCAATTGAATATCTCGTATTTGTTTTGAGCATCTTTCACTTGGAATTCTCGATTTACATTTTTATTTGATTTTATAATCTCTACATCTTGATGACGCAATTTTTGGTCATTTAAATTATTTGACCTTTGACGAAATATATTTTTGTAATCAACTCCTCCTTAGAAACCGGTTGTATATGAACTTTTGGACATTGTTCGCTTACCCTTTTTTTTCTATTTTCTTCAGGTTGTAAGTAAATTTGAAATCCTTTTGGGATCAGGTGGACCATTTGAAGGGTGGCTCGGACAAGATTAATTTTCTTAGATTTGACAGTTATTTTTCTTGAGGAATAAACATTTGTTTGAGATTTATTGTGTCTATTATATTTTGGAACTTTATCTTGGTATGTATTTTGAATAGGAAAATTTGAATGTTTTATTTTGGATGTTTTATGGTTTAATATTTGGAAATAGTGATGTTTATGGACAAATTGTAGGGACCATGGCTTTGATGTCGTCATTATCGAATTTGGGGTGTTACATTATATCTCCAGGTAACAACTCATTGCGAAGTGAACAAGTGACTCTTTCTACTCCTTCCATGATAATGCAAATATGCAATGGCTGGGGATTGAATTCTGAAGGGTAGTATGGAAGATCTCAAAATGGCGTGCTGTATCCATGGACACAAATCGCCCACGTACTTTTTTCTATAAAAAGATAATATTACCCTTACCCAAAATTCAATGGCATGCATGTGGGTGGACTTAACCTTAGAAAATTAACAAAATTTGAGGAAAGACCTATTGAGTTGACATTGATATGCACAAGGACAAAGTTTTTCAAAATTTTAGTTCAAGAACCAATGGCAAGAAAACCAAAATTTACTGGGACCATTTGTGTCATTTACCTAAGAAAAAACTTCATAGTAGATAAATATTTATAATAAAGTTTGCTAGATAGTATGACTATATTCTTTATATAAGAGCAGAATCCCCCTAAGTGAAACCGAGGGTATGCACTTGTTACTAATTACTGTTATTGTTGGACCGCGCGCACGGTTAGTGGCGCGATCGCCCGTGGTGGCACGAATGCAAAGGCGCAAGAGTAGACAGAATTCGGAAGATGGCGCATAAGCGCCATGGGTGTGTGCATGAATAGTAACGTGTATTTTTCTATTTTTATTAGGGCTTGATTGATAAAACTGAAGGAGTATATTTAGAAGGCAAAAAATATTACAACCTATAGCTTGTGATATTAGTAAGATCTTTAGTGTTAGGGTCATTAGATGAGTAGGTTAGTGATGATTTGGAATGTTCATGTTATTACTTAAAAATACATATTTGATCTAACAATGTAAATATTTAATTAGATTTGATGTAATCGCACTAACATTAAAACTTGTAATAATACCAAAAGCTCTAATTCGTGATATCATATATCTATTTAGAATGAAGCATGTATATATAGGACTGTTTCATGCACGTACGATGCGGGCTTCGGTTGTAACTTTAACAATGGATTAATTGCAAGCCGGTTTACTTTCAAGATTTTCAACCTCTTTAGTCCCTTATTTTTTAACCACTAAAGTCCACTTTTGTTAATTTCTTCCTAAAATACCAACACGTACTTCTCCTCTCCTCTCCCCTCCCTCTTCTTCCTCTTATGATATGAACTTCTGGGATATATAAAGGGCAAATTGAATCATTTGTCCTTCGACAATGGGCGTTCACAGTAATAGTCATTAACATTTGTTTTTGTCAAAATTGCATCCTACAGTATTGATTGTTTATAGCTACATCCTTTTGATGGATGTCGTTAGACAAATACCGTTAATGTTTTCATGTCCATTTAGTAAGGGCTAAACTCAATTTTATTAAAACCTAACTTATATCAAAATTTACAATCAAATCCCTAAAGTTTGAAAAATGTCCCTAAGGACTTCTTCCCCAATTTGTTTTAGGAAACCCAACTGATTTTTGTTTTTACTCGCCAATTTCTCTGTGACTGTCCAAAGACATATCGCACCATTGATCTCAACCCTAAGCCCTTAAGTTTTTGTCTTTAAATAAAAAATTAAGGCCTTCTTTCCAATCAAGTGGTTAGGATAGTGCTACCCTATAACATCAAACATATCCCCTTTTTTACCCTTCACTTTATGAGTAATAACAATGTCGTACGTAATATCATTGGAAAACATGGGCAAATCCATTAATTGAAGCATTGTCGATATGGAAAACAACCTTTTCGTGAACCCTGCAAAGATCAATCAAATTCCCACACAAAACCCTAAATAATCTCTCCTTTCTTCAGAACCCTATTTTTTTTATAAATTATTCTGCAAAAGTCTAAAAATTAAAAAGGAAGAAAATGGCACACTGTCTCATTTGTGGCTCGACTCGTTCACGTAGCTCACACGATTCGTCCCCTTCCCACTCCGCTTCGACCTTCGCCACATCATCTATCCATAAGCACTAACTCTCCCAACCGACGACCACGCGTCGACTTTCCCCTCCTCGTTCTCTCCGACACTTGAGACGGTTTGCTCACCTCCAATGACGATCTCGAGAGCATCACGCCGCGATGGTGCGAAGTCCAACTTTGATGACTAGTCGGAGGAGGTCGTCGATGATGATAAGGAGGAATACAATCATTCCTCCATTTGGAACTTCAGTGTGTCTCGGCTAGAGAACAACACCGATCCCCCGGTATAGAACACTAAGCCTAAAATGGAGAGTTCTCCTGGGTTTCCCCAAAAAATTGGGGAAGAAGGTCTTAGGGTCATTATTCAAACTTTAGGGCTTAGATTGTAAATTTTGATTTAAGTTAGGTTTGAAAATATTTCATTTTTGCCCTTATTAAATGCACATGGGAAACTTAACGGTATTTTTCTAACGACATTCATCAAAAAGCTTGCGGCTGTAAAAAACTAATACTTGCAACACCCAATATTGGTAAAAATTGTTAAGAGGCCGATAAACTTTGATAAAATTTGACATACTTTGATCATTCTTGATCAACCATAGAAAGAACTCTCAAACTCCTTAATTTCTCTTCTTGAATAGTGAGTAATCACTCTCAATTATTTTAAATGCAGAATCAAGAGGTATAGCGGTATATATAAGCTGCTATAACCGACTTTCTAAATAGTTTGCCTTAATTACACACGCTACCCACGAGAGTTTGAGAAAGCAATAACAAGCGAAGCAGACACTAATCAACTATTACTTAATTACACCCGACACCCCTAAAGTTTATTTGCTTGCCCATTGTCTTTCCTTTCCTGCCTTTGTTCTTCTTCTTTCCTTTTTCCCTTTGCTTGGGCTGAGTTTGAGCATATATATCAACATCCCCCCTCAAGATGAAAGTACAAAATAAGTTTTGAACTTGCAACTTGGTCAATAAATGAAAGAATTGAGGAGAAGGAAGAGACTTAGTAAACAAATCAATTTGGTGGTACATTCGGAAAGAAGAAATGTACTTGGTGGATACAAGTCCTTTTTGAATCATTTCCCTTACCAAATGGCAGATCCAAATCTATATGTTTAGTTCTTTCATGAAAAACGAGATTTGCGGCTATATCTGGTGATTTGTTATCACGAGTAAAGGAAGCGGCAAGGTAGGGTTGATTTCAAAATCCTTTTGCATAGATATAAGCCACGATCTCACGGCATGTGTTGGCCATGCTACGTGATTACCTTGCGGATGATCGCTAATGGTGGGCTTCTTGCATTTCCATGATATTAAGGAATTGCCCAGAAAAACACAGTAACCAGTAAGAGACCTTCTTGTGATAGGACAAGCGACCCCCGAGTCATAATAAATTTGTTAGGCTGCAGAGAATTAGAACTAGAGAAGAACAGCCCCTGACCTGGATTGCCTTTTATGTATTTCACCAATCTTAAGGCAGCATGCCACTGATGCTCAAGAGGTTTTGCCATAAATTGACTAAGGACTTGGACACTATAAGCAATATCGGGCACAGTAATGGACAAGTAAAGCGACCTTCAACAAGTCTTCTATAAGATGCGGGATTGGTCAAATACGGACTTAAGATAGATGCCATCCTATGATTCTTCTCAATAGGGATAGGCTGCGGGCTTTGCATTTGAAAAACCAACATCATGAATAATCTCCAAAGCATATTTTCTTTGATGAAGGCGGATGCGACTTGTTTCTTGCAACCTCTAATCCAAGAAAGTATCGAGAGATCCAAGGTCTTTTCTGAGAAATTTTGTTTTTAGGAAAGCTTTGATTTGATCAATCTGGTCCTTATCATTTCCTGTAATGAGCAAATCATCTACATACACAAGAATAGCTGCAAATTTAGTTCCAACAGTATATGTAAACAAGGAGTGATCATTTTGGGACTGTTTAAAACCAAATTGCAGAAGGGTGGAAGAAAATTTCTCAAACCACTGTCTAGGGGCTTGTTTTAGCCCATAAAGGGATTTAACAAGTCTGCAAACAATAGGAGAGGAAGAAGAAGGTATATTATGACTGTATCCTGGAGGCAAGTCCATATATACTTCTTCAAGCAAGTCTCCATGCAGGAAAGCATTAGAGACATCCATCTGTGATATAGGCCACTGTTTGGCAGCACTTATAGCAAGAAACATTCTTACTGAGGTCATTTTGGCAACAGGAGAGAATGTTTCAAAGTAATCATCTCCTTCAATTTGAGTGAAACCCTTAGCAACAAGCCTAGCTTTGTATTTGTTTATGGTACCATCGAGATTATATTTGATCCTAAAATCCATTTACAACCACGGTCTTTTGTGTCTTTGGAAGGGGTTGAAGAATCCAAGTACCATTAACTTCTAAGGCTTGCAATTCTTGAGACATAGCTTGACACCATAGAGGGTCTTGAACAGCTTGTTGATAGCTTTTTGGTTCATGAGAAGAAGATATATTCTGACGATAGTTTTTGTAGGAGGCGGATATATTGGTGTAATTGCAGAACTTCTCTATGGGATAAGGTGTAAAGGAATTAATAGAGGACTGGGAAAAGCTAGAAGGAAGACCTGTGTAGTCTTTAAACTTAGCTGGAACAGCCTTGTGTCTTTGAGGTCTAGATGGAATAGCAGAAAGATTAGGGGTAGTAGTGAAAGATGTTTCAGTAGAGGGGTCAGAATGATTGATTTGGTCAACAATAGGATTATCAGTCTGAACATTGTTTATTTCATCTGCAATAGGAGTGTCAGAAGCCACATCTTTGTTTTGAATAACAACATTACTGTTCTCTTCAGGATCTGTATATTGATCAGATAAATTGTTTACATTGTTTGGAAGAGTGATGTTAGGATTTTGAGTTTTGAAAGGAAAAATGGATTCATGGAATATGACATCCCTATGCGTATGAACTTGATGTGTATCAAGACTGTAAACTTTATAGGCCTTTTTATTGCTAGGATAGCCAATGAAAACACATCTCTGTGATCTAGGGGCAAATTTGTCCCTATTGTGAGATAAGGTGGAAGCATAGCAGGCGCGGCCTAGGGTTCTAAGATGTTTGTAATTAGGAGTGGTTCCAAAGAGAATTTCATAAGGGGTTTTGAATTTTAAAAGCTGAATTAGGAATTCTATTTATAATATGTGTAGATTAAAAGACAATCACCCCAAAATTTCTTTGGTAAACCGACTTGAAGCCTAAGAGCTCGGCAAGTTCCAAAAGATATGCGTGTTTCCTCTCGGCTCTACCATTTTTCTGAGGGGTATCAACACAGGTACATTGATGGAGAAGGCCTTGAGAAAGAAGAAGAATGTCAACTCCATTGTTCAGAAATTCAGTCCCATTATCACTTCTTATATGCTTCACACTAGTTTTAAATTGGTTTCTTACCATTTGAAAGAAATATTTTAAAGTTTGACAAACTTGAGTTTTGTTTCTTAGAAGAAATGTCCAGGTAAACCTAGAACAATCATCTACAATAGTAAGAAAGGAAGAGCAGCCATCATAAGTGAGTTTTCTGTAAGGGCCCCAAACATCACGGTGTATTAGACCAAAGAGATTAATCTTGTGAGAGTCACTTAAAGGAAAAGACTGCAGTTTGTCGGCTAAGTGGCACACATCACAACAAATATTAGACATAGAACTGAATTTCAAATCAAGAGAATCAATGAGTTTCATAGAATGAAGAGGAACATGGCCAAGTCTGGTATGCCAGAGATACACTTTGTTGATAGAATCAGTCACAGCAAAGTAGTTGTTAGATTTACAAGTATTAACTTTGGAAATATTATGACAACTAGTGGTATTTTCTTTGGAACTTATTAGCTTCAGTTGAAGAAGTTTGTAAAGGCCACGAGTAACTACCAATCTTCTTGACTTTCAATTGAACTTGGTCTGAATAAAGCAAGAAGTGGTGGTAAAAATTAGGTTGAGACCACTATCGAGATTAACTTGCTTCGATATAAGATTAAAGTGAAATTAGGGAGCAAAATACACATTTTTAAGAGTAATATTATCGAGATAAAATAGCAGTTCCTTTGTGAGTTATACTGAGGAAGCTTTGCCATTAGGTAGATGAATTAAAGTATTTATAGGGACAGATTAATCAAGCAATCAAAGGATATAGTAATGTGATCACTAGCTCTGTATCAATAATCCAATCAAGACAAGTAGTATTCAGGCTAGCAAGACAAACAGGTTCAGAAGTGTTAGATTTCATACAGCGAGTGTTCTTGGGAACATCCGAGTGCGATGTGGCGGTACTCACATTTTTGGCATTGTTAAGGATATCCATTAATTGTTGCAATTGTCCGAGTGAAATGGCATTGTGGTTGGCATGGCATCAATCTTTTCTTTGCTTGCGAATGTTTGGATTGATCTTGAGCGCAAGTGTTATTGACGGTGAAGTTTTTAGCCTTTCCTTTGTTCTTTGGCATCTTGTTAGGATCGGGCTTTGTCCCAAACAAAGGATGCCACTCGAGATATCCAAGAATAAAGAAACACTTATCTTTGTTGTGAGATTCTCCATGGCGGTACTCACGAAGTTCTTGCCTTTGATGTTAGGGGTTTGTATACTTCCGAAGATCTGCATTTCTATTAAACTTGTTTCCGAAATTATTGTTGACCTTTCCCATTAGGGTGAAATATGAGAATCAAATTTGATGGAATTGGTGTGTTGCCTTTGTCCCTCTTGGACAAAGCATAGACACGACCTTAGTAACGGATGGAAGAGGATGCATCCTAAGCATTTGACCTCTAACATTAGAGTATTCATCGGCCTAATCCCATAAGAAAACCAATAAGTTTGGTAACTTGATCATATTCCTTCTTTGGCGGTGTTGGCACCACAGTGCAGTTACACAAACACTTAGGTATTTGAAGAAGATTTGTGAGTTCATCCACTTCTAAATTTAGTGAAATAGGCATTGATACTAAGGTTTCCTTGAGTACACATCATAATACTTTTTCGAATTTGGAAGATCTTAGGGGTATCACTTTGAGAGAATCTTGTAGAAGATGTCATCCCGGATCTCAAAGGCTATTGAAAGGATAACACTATGCTTTGGCGTATCTCGGGACTAACGAGTTGAGAAGCCAAGATACAACCATACTATTGCATCTTGACCAAGCACTCACATACCTTGAAGAAGGATCGGGTTCTTCTACTAAGACCATTTATCATACCAAGTTTGTTCTTGGCGGATAAAAGTGCAAATGGAAATTTTCCATTGATTGTAGTTAGTGTCGAGAAAGAGGACTCGGTAGTAACAAGATTCATTCAGGGGTGGTCATTCGGGTGAAGGTAAAGAGGATGGATTAGATGAGAGTTGAAGGAGATGGTTCGAGGCAAATCATAATCATCAACGGTAGTAATGTTGGTGATTGGAGATTTGTCTTTCTTCTCGATATCAACGGGATTATCGATTTAGAGTCAGGACATGGAGAGACAATCAAGAAGAAAGAAATCGAGAGAAGAAAACAGAAAGGAATATAATACAGAAGAATTACCCCTTTAGTTCTTCAATTCGGCGAGAACTAGATATGAGGATCTTGATCACAAGCTCGATACCATGATAAACTTTATTTTATTTGTTGTCTGTCACTTTGATAAAATGAACATACTTGATCATACTTGATCAATCATAGAAGAACTCTCAAACTCCCTTAATCTCTCTTCTTGGAAGTTAGAATTCTATCTAATTGTCTTGATACAAAACCAAGAGGTATAGCAGTATATATATAACTGCTATAACCGACTTTCAAAATAGATTGCCTAAATTACACTCGCTACCCCTGAAGTAACAGAAAGGAATAACAAACAGAAACAGACTACTCTAAGCAACTATTACATTATTACACCCGACACCCCTAAACTCTCTGATAGAATAGCTGCTGTTAGAATGGCTGATGCTGTTAGGATTGTTGCTGCCCATTGTCTTTCCTTTCCTTGCCTTTATTCTTCTTCTTCCCTTTTTCCTTTTGCTTGGACTGAGTTTGAACATATATATCAACAGAAGGAGAAGATATATTACAGGTAAATTGTTTTCATTATTTGGAAGAGAAGTGTTAGGATTGTTGCTGCCCATTGTCTTTCCTTTCCTTGCCTTTATTCTTCTTCTTCCCTTTTTCCTTTTGCTTGTTGAACATATATATCAACAGATTGTCACATTTGTTTCTGTAATAAAGAAACAAAGAAAACGGAAGGGAATGTTTCGATAGCTAGACATATTTTTCATGGAAGAAGTTCGAAGAAGCTCGCTTCCGGTAGAAAAAGAAAGTATGATATTTTGGGAAAAGCAGGTAGCTCAAACGGAGAAATGAATGAAGGAGGAAGGAAGAAACTGGGTTGCTCTCCCGCTTCTTATCTCATTGAAGACGATAGTGTGTATTTTATGAACAATTTTATTAAAATGAACTTTAGCTGTTGAATAAAAAAAATAGGAGAGTGGAGCGATTATAATTTCACAGAAGGGGATCGCCCGTAATTATTTCTTAAAACAAAAAGAAGGTACTTTAGCAATTATAATTCTAGGTGTGGTCAGGCCTAGTTTGGGTTTTGCTGTATAATGGTTATACAGTCTTTGCCAATTCTGCCCACTAAAGGAGCTGAAACAAGTGAAGAACCACCATCTACTAGTCCAGCCCACTATGGCGTAGGCCGAGCAGTAGTGGTTCAACCATTCAAGTAAAGCAAACTATGAGGAGGCTTTGTTCAGCTAACAAACCACTATTTGAGTCAGGCCTTATAAGTTAGCCCAACGTAATACTCATCTCCCTAAGCTTTGTCTATTTCTCATGTTGTCCGTGTTGTCTTACATCGTAGCTTGGCCAACGGTTATACTAGTATTTTAGCAAAGAATACTGCAATACGACGACGTACTTCATCCGTCTCAAAATTTAACACTTTAAAGAAACTAATGGAGTTGGCTTTTAAACAGTTTTAGTTACAAACATATGCTCCATCTCTTCCTGTTCCATCCAAAGAGTCAATCATATTATTTTGAGATGTTTCATTTTAAGAATATACTTTCTAAAAATTATGTATATTATCTTCATAATATTTTAAATTTACCTCCACATTTGATATTAACATATTAGTTATATACTCAAATATTTTTGTAATTACGACCAACTATAATACTAATTATATATTTCTTAATAATTAAATTTTTCAAGCATGAACTTTTTAGATGAAACGAAGGGAGTATATAACTATCATTGTTATACATCTTATAGCATATCAAGTGCATGTTGGGACATAATAGATGACAAATGTGACTTTAGTAATTTCATAATAAAATGTACACTCAATAAGGAAATCTATGGTCTTAGATCCAATAATAATAATAATAATAATAATAATAAGCTCCACCCAATTTAATTGAGCCTCAATCCCGTTTACTTTACGTTATTCCATTTGATCTAAAGCAGTCATCTTACATGTCACATTTAGTCATTTATTCATATTTTTCTTTATTATTAATATCTATGATAGTTTTACTCTTCCTGGTCGATATGATACCCACGCTCTTGTGAGTGCATTAAACAATATCTTAAACAATACTCTTTTGTCCATTATTGTCGTGATTTATTAATCTTAAATTCAGCCTTTCCTAATTTTTCATATACTTATCTTATGATCGCTGTTCAACTAGACTCATTTTGTTTACACGTGTTCTTTTAAATCTTTTTAATTTCCAACCTTTAGATCTATCGAAGTAGCACGGGTTAATGGCTATCCTATAAAACTTTTCTTTTCTGTTGATCACACAATATCTTCATATACACTTTTTCATTTCATTTACTTCCTTCGTTTTGAGTCAATAGTCCATTATTCTATTTTTGGATATTTTATTTAATTAAAGAGTCTATTTTTAAAAATTAGGGTCTAAAATTATAATTAATTTTATTACTAATGAACTACTAAAAATTTCATTTTCTTAAAAATTTTGACTTTCAAACGGGAACTCTTTGTCCGAAACGAAAGGAGTAATTAATAATTGATCCCCCAAATAACTAAACTTTCTTGATCATCTAACCTAACTTTCTCTTCAGTAAATACACAATCTACTGCTAAAATTGCATTTCTTGATTTTTTTTTACTTATTTTTTATTTTTATTTTTGAAATTTAAAGGTTCCCGTCATTTTCTAGCTTATCCTGGGCCTCGTTCTTCATCTAATCAATTTTAAAAAATGTTAATTATTAGCAAACTACATGCACCACCACATATAATCTTGTATACGTTGGGTTTATGGATTCATCCATCATTAAGGCATATAGATAATAATTCAAGGTTGGTCCTTGGCTTGGCATAATCATATACTAGTAATTTAGAACTCACGAGTCTCATATAAAGTAGTTTTTAACAAAGGTTAATTCAGCCCCATTACACATTTTACAATGAGTAGATCTTCTGTAAAATCGACTTACAGATTTAATTCGTAAGACGGAGCACCACTTTCTCACAGCTCAACGTACCAATATACGGTGGATCGGATAAAAAAATTCGTGTTACAAAAAATATTTGTAAGATCGTCTTTTTACATTTTATAATTACATCAATCGTCACACTTTAACCCCTTTTTTTTGTCTCTAACTATTGTATACAACGGAAGTAAATAGCAAACAGATTGTAGCTAAATTAATCAAAAAGAAGTGAGAGAAAGAGAATTGTGGTCAACGGACTATTAAAATTTTATTATTTATCAACCTTATGTATGTTTTAGATGTTACAATTATATATAAGGATATAATATCAAACTCTAAACTTAATTATACAAAGAAACATGAAAACCGATTTGCCGTATGGACACGATCACTTCATTCCCAGTGGCGCGACTGCTTTGTCTTGACAGGATCGCTTCACCTCCATCGACGCGATCGCTTCGACTTATGGGAAGACTTGCCAAAACCACGTGATCTCTTGATACGATCGCTTCAAATACTAGGACTCCTCCAATACTGACGCGAGCACCTTAATGTGACACACCCAAAAATCATATAGTCTAGTCATTCTATTTTCAACGGTAATACTATTAACAATAAAATTATTACGTGCTCTCTATCCTAAATCGAGTCCTTTTAAGTGTCATTTTCTCTATAGGCTTACGACTAAATTTACGTTTGCTAATTAATTATCATGTCTTATTGTCCAAATTCCAAACGGAAGATATATATAGTTGACTCGTAGAGAAGAGCCAAAGAAGACCCTCGTAATCTGGTACTACTAATTACCCATAACGATGACGAATGATCACCTTGAACCGTGTGAAATAATATTGCTTTGACTTGATTAATTTAATTATATTTGTTTTACCATAAAATACAAACAAAAAAAGAACTCTAGGACCATCAATACAGAAAGAAATTAAAGAAAAAAAGTAAAAGAAGAAGCAAATACTCCCTCCGTTTTCATTATCGTCTTCCTATTATTTTTTATCCGTTCTAAAATAATTATCTCTTTCGGAACTTTCTTTTTTAGAAAAATATTTTTATCACTTTACCCTTATTTTTTACTTACTTTAATTAAGACCACATAATCAAGGGAATTAAAGTAAATTAACCATATATTTATTAATATTTATAATATAGTTTAAAAAAATTAAATGGTATGTCAGATCAAATGAATAATAATTTGAAAACCGAAGGAGCATATTGGATAATGAATTGTGCTCATCTAGTTAGATATAAGCCATGCAACATGCATGTGTAGCCACATGTACTCTATAACAATTTTCTACTGCTTCTCAACCTCAGCTTTTATCTTGCTCTTGGGAGTTGGATTATTGTCCTCTCTCTCTCTCCCTCACAGAGAGACACATTGCACAAAAAAATGTAGGCGGTCCTGCGCAAAAACAAGTCACGATCGGGTGGGGGATGCACAAGATGACAGGAACCTTAATGAAGAAAACAGATTGATGCTACTGCAAAGAAACAAAAGATGAAGGGCTAAGGAATCCATAGCAGTATTTGCATCGAACCACACACATGCACCCCTACCCAAAAATAAAATTTAAAAAAAAAACCATTAGCAATGCAGCTTTGAGCTTTCTTTTGGACATGACCTACCAACTTTTAGTCTTTTACGCTTACACACACAGTGTGTGGTGTTGTGCGCGTGTTTCAGTGTTTGGTGTGTATCAGTGTATGTATGTCTAAATTTGTGTACAGTACTGCTGCATGTGTTATCTTCCCTTGAACATACGGCACTTAACTATGGTCATGATAAGATTGATAAATCATAACAACGTTCATTATCTCTCTCTCTCTACCAAGAAAACTTGTTAAGATATGTGTGTGCGTGAGATGTGTGGGAGAGAGAAAGATGTTTATTGGGTTTTAGCAGATGAGTAATTTGTTTTGTTCGGCAGTATTTGACGGTATTATGAGGCCGTACATATGATGATATGGGGAGCTAACGAGTTTGTCTCTAGGAGCAGCTATATATTTCATCGTTTGCCGTGTGGTGGGTAGTAATGTAGGCCACATATACCCCTTTGGGCATGTTATATATTCCTTTTTTTTTAATTTCATTCATTCATTTTCTTTTTTTATTTAATTTCCACGGGATTTTTAGTTAATTATATTTACGGATCTTAATTCGTAATATAAAACTTTACTTTTTCATAGCTACCAACACACAGTTGGTCAAACTACATTTGAAGCTGAAAAAGAAGAAAGTACAAAACTACTGTCTACCAAAAGACTAAAACCTAGGGAAGACAACACCCCTACTATCCATTCCTACCGAGTTTGTGTCTAGGAATGGCAACAAGAAGTAGGAGATTTATCACTTTTACCTCATCGTAGCCTAACAATTGTGTGTGTTAGATCATATACGGGTTGCGTTGGGACGTGCAATATGTCAAAACGGATCGGAACCAATTAAAATCCAAATATCAAACATGCTGAAATGAGTCGGGTCAAAATGGGTTGGATTGAATGGGTCGACCCATCTTAACCCGGATTTTCCCTAAAATCCATACATTTATAGATTAAAAACACAATCGGGTACGAGTTCGACTCGTTTTAACCCGACCCGACATGTTAATATTTTTGAATTGAAATATATTGCCCGTTTCGACCCAAAAACATTAACGGGTTGGGTTGGGTAATTTTCAGGTTGGATGGATTAACTAGTTTTGGATTGTAATTATCAGACTACCTAATAGGCTAGGTGCAAGTTAAAATGAAGTATTGGGTCGCCGTCTCAAACCGAATGTTAGTTTTTAGGTTATTTTAGTATTATAGATGCGTCAATATATTTAAGGCAAAAACTTAAAAGACAATCTTACGGTTATTTTATATAAGACGGATCTCTTTGATCCGACTCACCGTGTGTTAGGAGATTGAGTTGTGAGAATATGAGGCTTCATTTTACACATTAACATCTGTAAAACAATACCATAAGAGTCTCACATGATATTATTGAAAGTATCATTACGACATAAAAGGTGTCATGCAAAGATAAACTTAGTAAGTCCATGGAAAGAAGAAATGTAAGAGTACACTAATGAAACGTGGAAAGTGATTATTGTTTTAATTGCTTGGGTTGGTCGTTTGGACCAAAACAAGTTGTCACTCTATATATCGCTCATGTTTACAGTTTAAACCTTACTAAACTCCATCCACTGGTCTTATAAGGGGAAAGTTTCTGATCTAAGAATTGACCCAGCGGTTGGATCACAACTTGACCCTGAAGTCAGTCCAATGAAAAACCCCAATTGACATCTAATGTGTAACAGTGAAAGGAGTATAACTGTATAAGTTCTTACAAAGAACAAAAAAGATCAAGTTGTCATCTAATTCTCTTTCCAAACAAAAACAAAATGTGGTTTGACTTTTTTTTTTTTGTAGAACAAGGTATCGTTTAGCATTGGCGGATCCATGTATACCTAATTGGGTGCAAATGAATCCAAATTTTTAAAAAAGTTATTTATTTTTACCTTGTAAAATGATGGTATTTTACAAAGTGACCCACCTTTCAACGTGAGTTAATTTTATGAATTCATTTTAAAATTTTCCTGGATTCGCAGTTTAGTTTATTAAAACTGGCTAGAAGAGGATGACTATGCCTGGCAATGGATAACCGATTCTCATTAACCATTTCCTATAGCATGTTTGGTTGGTCTTTTGAGATCGAATAATTATCATGGATAAGGTAATCTTGAAAACCATAGATGACCAATCAAGGGGGCGGAATGGGTATTTGGTATTATGAAATGAGTAAAATTATCATTCATTGGTGGTGTAACCAACCACTGTTATGAAAAAGTAAAATTCGACAAAAGTTTATGGGAATATTTAGTCTATCGCGGTACCACCAACCTACCATTGTACCACCAGCACCATCACTGTCGCTCCCATGCATGCCACCTCCACAGTGCCCACCACCTCGTTGCCACCACCACTACCATATATATATACCTAGTACCCTTTATCTTTAAGTAATCACAAACACCACCCCCATTATCATTATTATTATACTATTCTAATTTTTAAACACCTATTCAATAAAGTAAGTTTCCAAGGGTAATTTGGTCTTTGTAAGTTATTTTCATTCTATTCCCATCAATATTTCTAAGTATCAAACTTGAAATCACCAACTCATTTCTTGATAATCAAATGTGTTCTTCGAAAGAAGTTATGGGTCGTTCAGATGGATAGATTTAGAATTCAAAAAATATTTAAATTTACAAAATTTAAATAACGTAGAATTTACTTTCAATATTTTAACAATTATATTTTTTGGCTAATGTATGAGATTCAATTATAATCCTAGTTTATACTTAAAATTAAATTTCAACAAATGTTCAAAAAAAAAAAACTAAGGCAAATGATATCACAAACTAGAACTTCTAATATTAATACGAGCTTTAGTGTTATAGTCATTGGATGATTAAGTTGGTGATGATTTGAAATGTCTATGTTATTACTTAGAAAATACCATATTTGATCAAATTAAACGGTGTAAAGATTTTTTTAAGAAAAGATCCAACAGCACTAATTAACACTAAAACTTGTAATAATACCACAAGTTCTAACTCGTAATATCATATCTCTAGCCTAGTGGTACAGGTTCAAACCCACTCAATTCAACAAAGTTCTTGTAGTATTTATATTTAAAAAATAAATACTCCCTCCGTCCCTAAATAATTGTCCTGCTTGACCCGGCACACAGTTTAAGAAAAAGTAATTGACTTGATTATTTATATCGGTTTAATGTGTAGTTTACATTAATGTCCATGTATATGTGGCCCATAATTAAAGTAGAGTGAAAAAGTAATGGTAAAGTGGTAAAAGTGATGTTCTAAAAAGGTAAGTTTCAAAGTGGATAATTATTTTGGGACAAAGGTGACGATAATTTGGACGTAGTATATAGTCGTTGTGGATTTTGGACGGTAACCAAAGGTGGTGGCCGAAGGTGGTGATAACTGTCGATGGTGGCGGGCGGTGGTGATCAAAGGCAGCACATGAGTGGAGGGCAGTGACAATCGGCGGCGACGGCCAGTGGTTGTTGGCAGCGGTGATCAAAGACGCCGATGGTGGAAGTGTGGGGTAGGTTATTATTGTGTAAAGTAGTGGGGGGAAAAGTTGACGTTCATTCCAAAATTCTAAATTTAAGTTCATAGCTTTAGGTATAGAGTTGAATTTATTGAATTAACACATCTAGGATTGCAATTCAATTCCAATTCAAAAAAATTAGTTGGTTCTCAAACGTCGGAATTTGAATTCTATAATGCAATTCCAATTCCAAACCATGGAATTGATGTAGCCAAACATACACTATATTAATTCATTCCAAATTCCATGAAAACAAACACGGACTATTTCATTCATTTCAATGAATCAATCTTCACCATAAGAGCAAAATAAAATTAGTATAAATTCTTACAAACTAATAGCATTTGCCCTGTCTGAAAAGAAGATGGACGGTTTCTGGGTTTGTAATCTTTTGGTCAATTTGTTTCGTTTTTTTCTAATTAAAATTTGGTAAGGACTCATTAGCTTTTTCGAAAACTATAGAAGATCTGATATATCATTAATTCTAATGTTCTTAAGAGGTCACCCAATTCACCATCGTCTTTTTTAGGTGGCAGAGCGGCAGAGGAGGATAGTATGACAAATTAACAATGTTTATTAAAGCTTCCATCCTCTCATTTTGCCATGGCCATGGCCACAATAAGTAATATCCAAACCTAGTTCTCTTTAAAGTATTTATGGCAAAAATTTAGATATCACGGACATTTTTTGTAAAACATATTTTTTTACTTGATCCATCGTATATTAGTAGATTGAGATGTAAAAAAATGGGCATTCGCCTTATAAATTAAAATTTGTAAAACAGAAACCTACTCATTATTTCTTAATTAGTTCTTTTTTTTGTGCTCTATTTCTAGTCTTGCGCAAATTCTTTTTTCTAATTAATTAATTTATTTGGAAAGTCAGTAAGTAGCAGATCCTTTTCAGTGTTGGAAAAAGTCAAAAATTTGCTCCTCTTCCCCAAATTTTGACTCTGCACTAAGTGAAAAACTGCAAATTGAGAAGATTGCATATATATGAGGCCAATAAAGAAAGGACATTATCCATTAAGATGGACCTTAGCTTATAAGCTCTTGATATGAGCCTTTCTTCTTTTTCCTCTCTTTTTTTTTTCTTTTTTCTTTTTGTTTTTCTTTACATTCAATGCACAGATTTTTTAGCAACTTTTTGTCACTAACCCTACAATATCTTTACCAAAGTCAAAATATTATTCTTATTCCCCCACTTTAATTAATTACGTATTTTATAATCTGAAAAATTATATACGGCAGTTTTCGTTTGAAAACTACTCATTTTGACTTTAAAGTCAAATTAGTTCAATAATTTAGGAAGAGGGTGAGAAATACAATTGAAATTTGAAATAACCCATCTTAGTTTCCAATTTTTTTTTCATTATTAATTTTTCTTTGTTTGAATCATACTGAAAATAACCAGAGATTGAACCCTCAACTGATTATTCTTTCCAAAGTAATCTACAAGACAACAATATGAAGCTAAACTACTATATTGTACATGCAAGAATTGAATAATAAAACAAAGAAGAAATTAAACCCTTAGATAGAATGGCATTTTAGTAATTTTACAAGAGCTTGGAAAATATCAATCAACATAGGGCACAGCTTCATCCTCAATTATTCTTAGCATCTGGTGGACTGCACCTGCTATGTCATCTGCTGAACTGAGTCGGCATCCTTCTTCTACCTGCACACCCCATCCCCAAAAAAGTTTCATACAATAACAAAACCAAGTCCAATTCATTTCACATTCATGTCTCATCCAAATTTTCTTCTCGAGATTTGTGCAAATAGCCAAAATGACACTAATCTTTTACTTTTCTATGCTACCTTTTTATGGCCAAACGTACGTTTGTTTACAAGTTCCTAATTTTGAATTATAATTAAGCACCCTTTTCCTCTCCTCATTTTCAATATTAGAAACTAATGTAGTTTTTATTTACTACTAAACACCCTTTTCCTCTCCTCGTTTCCAATATTAGAAACTAAAGCAGTTTTGAATTACTACTAAACACCCTTTTCCTGCCCCTAAGGGGGTGGCCCAGTGGTAGACATGAGGCTTCACAAAGTGTGAGGTCTCAGGTTCGATCCCTTTCCATGCTCCCCTAGGAGAAAAAAAAAAAAAAACACCCTTTTCCTCCTATTGCTCAATGACCACAATGTTGGAACAAATACCCTTTTCCTCCCGTTGTTGTTGCCATATTCGAAACGACTACTAATTACCCTTTTCCTCCCGTCATTGGCAAAACAATTAATTGAAGGCTGTGCCTTCTACATTTTCCAAACATGTCACTATTTTACCCTCAAATTTAAATGTCTAATGACTACTTAGATAGAAACCAACTATATTGTGTATGTCAATATATGTGACAGTCCTCCATATGACCATATATGGCATATATGAAAGTAGCTTCACCTAAAAGTAGACTATGCATTGTAATGTCACTTTCATGGAATTTCATGAATGTGTATGCACCAGAAAATTGTGTGTGTGTGTGTGTGTTAGAAACTTGAATTCTTAATATACCTTAGCGCTGATGGAGTAGAGTACCAAAGGATCCAAGGTGGTGACATTGAGGTGAAGTATGGATAGGCAAAGTGTCTGAAAACAAGCCACCATTTTCGAGAGCTGCGTAAGTCTTTTATGCGATAGAATTCGAACGTTGGCATGTGTTTCGATCAATGTGACCTCAATATCTGCGATGGACACCTTGGTCTTCGACGTACATTTGTTATTGGAATTTTGAGAACATATGTATTGAGGGTACCCAAAAAATTGAGAAAAAGGAGTGGTCGAATTGGGGTCATGATTTCCAACTCCTTCTTGTTGTTGGATTACGAACTTCTGAGCTTCTAGGGTTTGCAAGAGGTGTTCAAGCTCCTTCACAAATTCTATAGCCCCACCAACTATAGAGGCTTGGTCACCCTGCAAAATGAGAAGAAGGAGAAAATTATATATTTGGAAACTAACTACCTAGTGATTTATTTTCAACTCATCATGTAAAATTCACAATTAATTATCAAAACGAGGATTAGTTGGGTCCTCCCATCTGAAAATACCTAGGAAAAGCAACGACAAAAAAAGGTAAAAACGTAGATAAGATGGTCTTACAAACTTTTTTTGTAACACAGATTCTCCTTATAGAACCCAAAATATGTTAGTAGGTTAAGAGTGGGGCTCCGTCTTATGAATAAAGACCCGTAAGATATTCTTAGAATATCACTAGAATTTCAAAATAAACCCACATATACACATGCACACATAAAGTGAAAAAAATAAATTCATTAACTATGGTAGATTATTATAATTTCTCAAAAATGAGCCAATTCAACAAGTGCCACTAATGGTTATTATTTCCAAAATTAATAAACTCTAACTTGAACACATGAATTTCCATAATAGTTATAGGTCACATAAATCAAGAGAAATAAGACAAACAGATTCCATTAGGGAGAACTTTTTACTATATCCCCACAGCATATAAGTACTGTCAAGAAACTTTTGTTTTCACTTAATTGAGTAAACAGACAAATTTTCAAAACAGCAACATGCTGCCCTCAGAATATATGCATTATTTATTGTTTGAATTCCAACAAGAACAAAAACCCAAAAATTTCAATAGTGGAATCAGTCGTTCCTTCCTTGTGGGACATCCTATGTTGTTGGAAATTAAAATTCAAATTTATCAACCAAATTTTCTTTTTTATCAAATTATTTTTTGATTAATTTTTTTAATGTAGCATGTGGAGTAATTTTTATCTTTTTGAAAATCTTATTAATTAAACAAAAAGAAAGAAAAAAAAAATTAGAATGAATTCAATTCTACATGCCTATATCATAATGCATGTATTTAAACAATATAAACATACATTTATACATAAACATTAAGGAAAATTGTAGGGAATTAAATTAGAAAAAGTGAGTATAGTACAAACCCTTTGAACGTAAGATTCCGGCATGAGAGAGCGTAAGACGGCGAGATGCTCGTTCATCTGTTTCCGTCGGTTTCTTTCGACGGCAATGTGAGTCATTCTTTGAGTCTCAGCTTCTTCTTTGTTCTTGCAAACCCTAGGACGCCGCCGCCTCTTTTTCTTCCCTTGTTGCACTCCTAAGCTCTGTGGCGGCGACGGAGGCGGCAACGGTCGCTTTTCGACATTTAAGCTTTCCTCATGAACCCCAATTCCAGGGCCTTGAGATATTGACGACATCAAGTTTGAAGAATTAATGTCTTGTAATGAAAATGTTTCTTGGGGAGGGTTTTCAAGAAATAAGTTGCTAGTAGTAGTAGTAGTAGTAGTAGTCTCTGAGGAGTAGTCATTGCAGGAGGAGCTGAATGGGGTTGCAGAGATAGTGTCATAGATTATGAAGTTTAGAAGCTCATTTGAAGAAAGTGCTTCTAAAGCCATCTTTCTTTCTCTCTCTCTCTCTCTCTAGCTCTTTCTCTCTCTATCTTTTTGTTATGTAATGTGTAGCAATTATCTGCTTTTATATACATACATACATATATATATATATATATACAGTGTCATGTATATTACTCCGTATAATGCATGATTAACTTCACCATTGGTACCTATTGGTCCTTGTACTTAAAATCTTTTTAACAACTGTTCCTCAATTTAAAAAGTGCACATTTAGATCCAAAGTAACCAATTCTTGCACGCTAAAGGTCCTTCTGCCGTTACGAGACCAACCATAAACGCGATGCACGTGGGTTCTTTTTATAGGGAATTTTATTTTTTTTATTATCTTCATCTTTAACCTCAATCTCAGTATATCCCCTCCCCTCTTCCACTGACGCCACTTTCTTTCTTTTTTTAAAAACCCTCCCTTCTCATGTATTATTATTCCCCCCACCTCACTTCTTCATAGAGACGATTTCTAAGGTAAACCCAGAACTCAACAACAACACATCTCCCAATTAAATCCAAAACCCCCTTAAAATCAAATCCCCTCCATCATCCAATCAACTCAATCCAAAACTCACTCTCCACTTTCACCCCAACCACCACTTTCGATTATCCCGTCACCGCCACTGTCAGTACAAAGAAGATGAGATCTGGTTGCATGGCATCATCGCAAGTGTTGGTTTTGACGGCTATTCAAACGTCGGCGAATTTGGAAGGAAATAAGGTTAGGAAGAAGAAGCAGACGAAAACAAAATGATGACCTAGAGAGAGATGGTTAAGTGTCTATCTGAAATTCCCAATAAAATCAACTAACAAATAAATTGGAAATCTAAATTTTAATTTGAATTGAATTCAATTACCTAGAGAGAGCAACCATTTGGCCATAGAACGAGCCCAACTGTTGTTCGTCATGACGGGTAGTAGAGTTACATGGTTGTCAAATTTTGTGGAATTGATTTGAAGGGCATGCTGATGGTAGTGGTGAATGGGGTTTTGGGATTCGCTCCTTAAGCTAATGGATTCTCACCTTCTGCTAGTGGTGAAGGGGTGATGGAGGGTTGGATAGTGGTCAGTTACGGAGAGGAGATGATTGCGAGGTGAAGACGTTGGGAGTGTTGTCAGTGGCTTTAAATTTGAAGGAAAATCTAAACCTGGGAAACGTCAATAATCCTGTTAATTTTGCTCAAATCAACCAAGTTTGATGCCTCTTTGCACTTTCTATTTTTCTGTGTCTCGCTATCTACTTTTCTCAAAAACTTGTCAAAAACAAAGTACATTTTGCAACTTTTGATCGGCACCCTCACTTTGAACAACCAAAAACAAATAAATTTCTCACCATACATCACCCCCGTGTTTTGATTGTGGATTAGATCGAAGAAAACAAGAGAAGGAAAAGTTGGAAATTGAAACGTGAAATGTGCAAGGGAGGCCAGCCATGCTGAGAGAGAGTGAGTCAGAGATGGAAGAAAAGGTGGTGCTGGGTAGTGGTAGTGGTGGCCTCGGTGGAGTGGGCAGTATGAAAAGAGGACAAGAAATTAAACAGAGGAAAATTCATGTGTTAAACACCCCCCCCCCCCACTACCCCAAAAATGATCATGAGCTCATCACAAAATCACTTAACGGATCATTTTTAATGGCAACCCAACGGAGGGACCTTTGACGTGTAAGAATGAGTTCTTTTGAACCTAAATGTGCATTTTTAGAATCAAGGGACAATTGTTAGAATGGTCTTAACTGCATGGACTAATGGTGAAATTAATCCTATAATGTACTCCCTATGTCCCTAAATAATCGTCATAGTTGATTCGGCGCACAGTTTAAGAAAAAACAATTGACTTGATTATTTATATTGATTTAATGTGTAGTTTCCTTTAAAGTCCATGTATATGTGGCTCATAATTAAAGTAAAGTGAAAAAGTAAGGGTAAAGTGGTAAAAATGATGTTCTAAAAAGGTAAGTTTCCAATTATTTTGAAAAAAAAAAAGCGATAATTTAGGAGTAATATATAATATAATGGAGGGTTGAATGTTGTAACTCTATCTAGGAATAAATTCCGGTGGACGAGGTCACAAATTTTAATTATTATATAAAAAAAATATTAAAAATCACAATTATACTTTAAGCATTTTCATAAAATAGTTGAGCAAAATCTCTTGCCCCCTAACAGATATGCATCCGTCCGCCCTGATATTAGGTACGTTCCAAAATAAATGTCCCCTACTAACTTTTTACTGTCAATTAACCTGAGTTTTTGGCTAAATATTTAACATATTTCTTTTTCATTATTGATAATAAAATTCTAACCATTTAAAAGTAAACATAAAGTATTACGAGTTATGTGTCTAATTAATGATTTTGAAATAACTTTAAAAATACACATTAAATTTCTATTTTAAAAAATGAATTTGATTTTAAAATGTGTAAAGGAAACACACATTTTGGAATAGAAAGTGTAGGAAAAGCCAAAAGGGTTGAGGCCACCTTAGCGGCTTTGATCACCCGTTAAGTAGGGGTATAAGTGGTTCGATTTTGTTTGTTTTAGGCCAAAACCACAAATCGAATTGTCCCCTATTGGTTTCAAAAATTTCAGATCGAACCGAGTAAGATTTGGAATTGAACCGAACCGAAACACTCGGTTTGGTTCGATTTTGTGGTTTTTATAAATTATTTTTAATTAAATTAACCAACATTAAAAATAACAATAGAATAAGATTTTAATTTGTAATTAACATCAAATTTAGGAAATAACCTACTGACAACAAATTATCATAAAGAAAACAATACAAATTCCAAAATAAAAACAAACAATGGAAGAAATAATATTTCTCCAACAATCAAGATTTTGTTTGGTTTAATATGTGTGTGTGTATATATATATATATTTATATATATATGTTATGACTAAATCAAAAGCTTAGATTATGCATATAAGATTATCCAAAGATTTTAATTTGTAATTAACATCAAATTTAGGAAATAACCTACTGACAACAAATTATCATAAAGAAAACAATACAAATTCCAAAATAAAAACAAACAATGGAAGAAATAATATTTCTCCAACAATCAAGATTTTGTTTGGTTTAATATGTGTGTGTGTATATATATATATATATATATATATATTTATATATATATGTTATGACTAAATCAAAAGCTTAGATTATGCATATAAGATGATCCAAAGATTCAAAATAGTTAATAAATAAATTAAAATATATAGGTTGGTTTGGTTCGATACTAAAAATCATGAACCGAACCGAACCAGACGGTTTTCCAATATTTGAAACTAAAACCGAACCGTTTTCGATCAAAACCTACTTGTTTATTTTGGTTGTGTGGTTCGGTGGTTCCAATTTACGCTCTTAATATTAAGGCAACAATGTAACAAATTAGCAATCTAATCAATTTTCTTTCTCTACATAAATAGCTTATGGGTTTGTTACGCATTGTTACTAAGTAGTGATACCTCGTCAGCTCTCTACATAAATAAATTATGAGTTTGTTTTATTAACTTAGGTTATTGAAGACAAATTTGAATAAGATAGAGTTCAACTTTGACACAACTATTTTTACTCCATTTTTCCCAAAAATAAGTGTTTCTAACTAACTTTACACAAATTTTAAAGTAGTAATCGACTCTACGAGTTTCTCTTTTTTTCATCTCACTAGTTATAAGAATATTATAGACACTTTTCTTAATGATTTTCTAAGATTAGATAGAGTACACATTTTATGAATTTCGAGAAAAAAATAGTGGTCACTTATTTTGGGACGAAACGGGAGAATTGCTAAAGCCACAACATTGTTAGAAAATTTTAGATAGAAAATCTAAATTGCCAACTATTGATCTGTTGAAAGCTATAAGTCTTATTACCTAGCAGTGACCTGCAAATTATACAGCCAAATCAGTAAATGTAAATTGAGATTATCATTCAAGTAAATTATACTCCTTCCTTCCGTTCTAGATAAATAATATATTATTTAATTTTTGAGATATTTCGCTTAAAGAGTCTATTTTGAAAAATTATGCTTACAATTTTCGTAACGTTTCATCTCTACCCTTTACTTGTATTCTAAACATATTGGTTGTACTTATTATTTTTGTAATTATGACTAACTTTAATAATATTAATTTATCTCTTAATTATCAGATTTTTCAAACATAGACTTTTGAGCGGAAGGGAGGGAGCATATGATTTCTATTGTCTTAGAGAAGACATATAACAAAATGAAAGTATATTACAATAGAGCTCAGTTCGGACATGTGTTATTGACTTTAGCTAGCTAGTGGCTAAAAATTTTCAACTTTTAAGCATATCCACCTTCAAATTCACATGTGTGAAGGTAGTTATGCTTTTTCATAGATGATATGGTTATCCCTCTTTTTTCTCTCCCTTACCCGTATACTTCATTTTCCATTCTTTTTTTTTTCTTTATTGATCAAACACTATATTAAAACAAAATCAACATCACGGTAATTTGTTTAATTGTTAATGAACAAAAAGCAATAAGATAAAACATGAGTATGCTTTGATTCGATACATACTGATATCGTGTCATAGTCACGAACACAAAGTCTTTGTTACGTACGAAAAGACATGTAAGTTATTACATATGATGAAATTAATGATGAACGAGAAAAGTGAAAGAAAAGTTACAAAAATCAAAAGGTTTGAAAGAAATAGCCAATAGGTGTAAAATGAACTCTATGAAATGCAGCTTTCACGGTAGAATTAGTATTAATAGAGACAAAGTTAGGCAGATGGGAAACAAATACAACATAACTATTGATTTTGATATGCAGGATCAATAATTAAAGAATATGGAAAGTAACAAGACAAAGTTAATCACATAAAAATCGATGTTGGGTGAAATGATGAAGTATTAATTTCTTGAGAGCTATGTGATAATTGTCCACACGTTAAGTCATTAGACATGTGTTCTTTTATGAAATATCTCGTTGGACAATATTAATAAACAGTAAAGATACGCGGCAAAATTATATCGGATCAAAAAGGGTATTTTTGTCATTTATTAATATAAAAATGTCTAATATAAACTTAATGAGTTGTTTAAACAACCAAGTGAATAATTTAAACTAGCAAGGTGAGTGGTTTAAACTACTCAAGTATAAAGATGAGTTGTTTAAACGATCAAGATATAAAGATGAGTCGTTTAAACGACCAAATGAGTCGTTTAAACAACCAACGTGAATGGTGAAAACTACCAACGTGAGTAGTTTTAACGACCAAGTGAATAGGATTAAGGGCAAATTAATAACTCGCTTCTAGAATCTAATCATTCAAGACGGTTGTTAATAAAATGGGTGTAGCTCAAATGAGAATATCAAAATAGATGTGATCATATGATTAAAAAATATAGAATTCGTAATAAATAACTTTGTAAGATGGTAAATGTCACCACGGTAGCATATTGAATGAGAGAAATCTCTTAAAATCGTTTGGGCACACATAGATCACGTCAAAATTGTATAATAGTATCAATATTAACAAGGCTAGATGGAGCAAACGACCACACTAATATGCATAGCCGTCTGTAAAAACGAATGATATAAATGAGTGTGGTTTTGTGTTGACTTTGTATTGAGGAATGACGAAAAAAAGATCTCTATTACTCATCAGTTTATAAATAATCATCCTCACTTAACCGATATCCTGTAATACCTCCACATTCCACATCGGTCATATATGGGAATTATATGCAATTTATAAGGTAATTACCTTTTACTACTAGGTACTAACATAATTTATAGACTTTTGAGTTGATTTAATGACCTAAACCTCAAAGTTCGATCTGCTACGTATGGCCCGCCCACACAATGGTCCACTGAGCACATAACACATATTAGGTCATCAGGTCCACCACAAGTGACCCACCACAAATCAACCCAAAAATTCATGTCGGTACTTACACAATAGTAAAGTGTAGTCATTTATAACTTGCACACAATTACCTCTGGTCCACTGAGTACACAACACACATTGGGTCATTGTGGTGTAGTCATTTATAACTTGCACACAATTACCTCACTTAATGCACACTGATCCACTGAGCACACAACACACATTGGGTCATTAGGTCCACCACAAGTCAACCCAAAAATTCATGTTAGTACTTACACAGTAGTAAAGTGTGGTCATCTTATAACTTGCACACAATTACCTCACTTAAATCTTTGACGTCCTCGTCAAGGCCGAACCGTACCTGAGGCGATATGGGATTCAAAAGGTGGCTCTCACCTCCCGCGGTGAAGTACTTTGGCCCGTACAACACTTTGTTCCCACATTTCGGTCGGGACCCACTCTTACCACTTTTATACCATTTGTAACGTCCCGAGTCTAAAAGTCTGATCTGCTACGTGTAGCACACACACTAGCCTATTTAGCACTCAATACATTTGGTCATCAAGCCCACTACAAGCCAAGCCGACTCAAAAGTCTATTGATGATGTTGGTGTTTAGTAGTTGAATGTGGCAACTTTATAAATAACACATAATTCGCACACCTACCCAACGTGAGATGGTGGCATTACATATCTGTTTAAGAAAAGTAATCGATTATATTATAAATATTGGTGTAATGTAGGTTTTCTTTAATATCCTTGTTCATGTAACCATAATTAAAGTAGGTAGAAAAAGTAAGAATAATGTTATAAAAATATTTTTTTTAAAAAGGAAAGTTTTGAAAGAGGTCGATTATTTTAGAATGTCAAAAACTTAGTTAAGATTGTTTTACAGATATTTTTTATATGACGGGTCCTCCTTACCCAATCGACCCACTGTGTGTTAGTCGGTTGAGCTGTGAGAGAGCGGGGCTCCATCTTACGAATTAAGATCCGTAAAGCTGTCTTACAGAAAACTTACTTTTTTAGAATAAACAAAAAAATGAGGACGATTATTTAAGAACGAGGAGGGTATAACTTATCTCGAAAATTGAAAGAGTAAGTCTTTTGTAAGACGGTCATACGGATCTTAATTCGTACGACGGAATCTCACTTTTTCATAGTTCAACTCACTAACATACGGTGAGTCGGATAAAAATGATGTCTTACAAAAAATGACCATAAGGTCGTCTTACCTAAGTTTTTACTAAATTGAAATGACTAATGAATGAAATTGAGGTGAGTAGAGTATGTACTCTCTCGGTTCGAACAAATAGTTGACTATACTACTTTATGATGTTTAATTTTAAAAGTCTATTTTCAAATAATTATGTTTATTATATAATATTTAAACTTTATCATCTACATTTTATATTAACATGTTAATTATATACTCAAAAGCATTTATAATTATTATCAACTTTTGTGACATTGTATAAGTAAAGAGTAAGTATTATGTGAAACCGTCTTACGAATCTTAATTTATAAAATGAAGCATCATTCTCTTATTATTTAACCTATCAACACACGATAAGTCGAGTTAAAAAAAATATTTTAAATAAAATAATTATTTAATGGTTTTACCTAAGTTTTAGGGTAAGTAGATTATCACCGCGGTAAATGTCATTTGTGGAATGACCATGAAATTTGGGACCTCGTAGACGAATGGCTCAATGACTGGGGGCCTTTTTGTGGTAGTCTGTATGTGCGGCAGGGAAATGGGTGGGAGAGTACTAGCGTAGTAGTACGGCCGTTTTCCTTTCTCTTCAATTTTTGAAACAAAAAAAGTACTGTCCTCTCACGTGCAACGTATCCCGCTTTTCCCACTTCTTTTATTTTTAGCTCGAAGCGCCTCTTATGTACCATGTATTCCATATTACTCCCTCCTAAATAATTGTCCATATTAATTCTAAAAAAATCAATCTATTATCATTTTATTCTTACTTTTTTATTTTAATAATGATTATATACACAAGAATTTTTTAAAAATATGTCTTACGTTCCAAACTTATTGTCATATGTGACATGACACATAAATTAAGAAAATATATTTGACTCAATTATTTACATTAGTATATTGTGTAGTTTTTTTAAGGTTTAAATATCAATTTGATTACCCTACTTTCGACCAAAATTCATTAAGTTCACTCTCTTTTTTTTCTCCTCAATGTAATCACTCTACTTGGCTCCGAAAGTCAATAAGGTCACTAGAGTCATTTCTGTTAGTTAAGTTGGATGGAAATATTGGAAAAGACAATAATGTCTCGCTTACCTTTGAAATGTGTGTTGACAAATTCATGTCACACAATAAAAAATTATGTTTGAGATGAGAAGGATACCCTCAAAACCCCCAAATTTAGTAAGGGCATTTTTTAATTTTTCTAAAAAAATTAAACTTTCCATCCAAATATATGGATGAAGTGATGAACGTGTTAATTATGTGAAAGTAGAGTGATTAAATTGAGGGAAAAAAAAATAGAGTGAGCTTAATGAATTTTGGCCGAAAGTAGGGTGACCAAATTAAGATTTAAACATTTTAAAAAAAAACACACATGAGCATGTAGCTTATTGATGGGAGCACGAAAGTGTGATAGAATTAACATATTTTATGATTTATTTTAGAGTAAATATTACACTTTTGGTTGGCTTTGTGCTGGTTTATGTTTGTAGGTGTGAGGGAAGCTGAAACAGAGGGAAGTTAAGAAGAAAATGCAGGATTTCAAGCAAATGGAAATCTGGGATGTCACATGGGCATGTGCTGTTCAAATTTTGGAGCTGAAGCTGTTGTCAAGTTGCTGAATTTTCGAGCAGATCTGTTGGGCAGTTAGAAAAACTGTTATTTCTTTCTGATTCTGTTTATGTATTAAAGGAAAATCCTGATTTGGAGAGTGGTATTTTATGCTGGAATCCTGTACAGATCGGGGGGATTCGACCAGGATAGTTGGAGGCATCAGACAGTAACTTGGGAAATAGAGAAAACACTAACAATTGCTAGGAGAAAAGTGTAAGGAACTTGTCATCTTCTTTGAAGTTCATAACTTGCTGGGAACATAAACTATTGTTATTTTTGTAAGTTGTTTTAATCATGTTCAGTAACTAACTTTCTTCTTCTAGTCAATGAGCGATTAAGTCTCAAGCATTTCATTTCTGTGAGATCTAATAGAGTTATTTATTGTTTAGTTTTCAAATATTTGTTCGTTTTCCGTTTTACACGTTGAAAGATTATTGTGTCTAATTAATGTTTAATGGCCAGAATATTAATTAACATAATATTCTAAAGCTAGTTAACACTGTTGATCCGTAATTGTCCTCGGTCTTAACAAAGTGGCAAGTAATACACCTTTTAGGCATCACAAGCATAAACGGACCGTATTACGGGAACGGATAATCATTGTTACATGTTATTGCTTCAATATGCATGGCTTTGAATCGGGTCTCTCTCTTCTTAATGCAACCGAGTTATTAAATCTTACGAGCGTCTCGGAGGTTGTAATTTGGTTATACGATAATTAACGAGCGTCTCTTGATTATCAATACGGTAAAGAGAGATTGAGTGTTAGGCGTTTGTCGACACTTTTAACCGGTTTATTTGAAATCTAACAAGATATTTTTGCATCTATGATCAGAAATAAAATGCGAGACGAAATTAGTTCATTGACTGGATTTTATTTTATTGAATTAATTTAAGTGTTAATCCGATAGCTTAATTACAGTAATTTATTTTCAGTTAATTAGACTTTAAGTTTATTTTTAGTTAATTTAAAATCTAAGTTTGTGTTCTACTATTTACCAATAAAATTCTAAAAGGAATAATTTCAACGTTCTCTGCAGATACGATCCCGACTTACCTTATACTCGTTATTAGGGAAGTAGGAGAATTAAATTTGACGATTTGACACTCGCCACTTATAATTAAGATAGGAAGAAAATGTAAGAGTAAAATGGTGGAAGGTGTTGTTCTTAAAGAAAAAGTTACAAACAACACAATTTTTTAAGAAGGACAAAAAAGGAAAATAAGATAATAATTTTGGGACAAAGGAAGTATATATTATACTAATATTTATAATAGAATCAATTAGTATTTATTAATTTTTGTATCCAGTCAAATATGACGATTATTTATAAACGAAGGAATTACCATTTGTTTTGTCTTTAAATGAGTTTATCTGTTGGATAAATTTATTTAATTTTACATTTGTCACAAATCATGTCGCATTGTGAAATTTAAACA
Organism: Codonopsis lanceolata; assembly: GCA_013146195.2. Taxonomy (NCBI): domain Eukaryota; kingdom Viridiplantae; phylum Streptophyta; class Magnoliopsida; order Asterales; family Campanulaceae; genus Codonopsis; species Codonopsis lanceolata. The sequence continues at coordinate 74,587 of JABEVN020000100.1, read as the reverse complement.
TTATACGTAGATATTAAGATCATTAATGTTGCCACTAAAATATCACAAAAGTTGACTATGTTAATTCTAAAAGTAAACAAACATTTAGTTTGGGCATTAATTGATTCAATTCGATTCGATTTTGGCCGATATCTTAAATCGAATCATTCATAATTTCATATCGATTCTAAAATCTCTCAAATCGAAATGAACCACATGAAAATTATAATTGAACCGAGTCACTCGATTTTATTCAGTTTTATGATTTCTTATAAAAAAAAGTATAATCAATTTATATAAAATAAAAATAATATTGTCACACTTCCAATTAAAAACATAATCACTTTTCCAACAAGCCCTAAGGGGCTAGTAGTAGCACCAATATACAAACAAACGAAAGGATGTTAATTGTTTAGTATTTACCCTCTAGATTTCTCTTGCAAATTGGAGTACAAGTTACAAATAAACACAAACAATGAAAGCTTTGAAGAAACAACAAACAAACAAAGTGTGTGCGACTGTGTGAAGTGTGGCGTGTGAATTAGTGTTTAGTTACTTTAGTCTTTGATACTATTTTGAAAAATGTAGAATACTAGAAATTAGATATATATATATATATATATATATATATATATATATATATATATATATATATATATATTATGGTAGTTCGTTTCGATTCGATTTGGCATAATAAAAAAAAACCACAAACCGAACTGAACTGTTCGGTTTATAATTTTTTCAAACCTATAAACCGAACCTTCCTAACTTAAAAACTAACAAAACCGGTCGATTTGATTCGATTTCGCGATTCAATGATTTGAGCTTGCACCCCAACAATTTGCGACAGAGTGCCTTTGAAGTCAATATTTTTAATTGTATGATTTTATTTTCTTTCATACATGCATACATACATACATACATACATACAAAAATATATACATACATACGTACGTACGTAAGTTATATTCTTTTCGTTTCTGGCAAAGAGTCTCTGTTTGAAAATCATTTTTTTTTTAAATGACAATTTTATTTTTAACATGTAAACAAGGTTAAATGCTTCAATGTTTATTATAAGAAAGTCACCATGACTTGCAGTTTGAACTATATGAAAGATATGTCCAAGTACTCTGGTTTATGGTTTATTGATGAGGTAAGCTTTGTGGTTCTCACTCATGGTTAAAGGCCATCACACATACTTGATCACAATGGTCCCTATCTTCAACATGCAAGGTAGGTTCGTTGTATTTCATGGTAAGAGGATCCATGTGGTCAACTAAGTTGTAAGAGAATTCCCACTACCCCATCCCCATGTTCCAATATGGTCACCATTTGAATAAATAACGATAATAATAAAGATCCAATCATTTGGATGCAAAACGGCATTCCAACGTAATGTTTCAATCAGATATTCTATTTATGTATCATGTACTCGTCATGTCGATCTTGTTTCGACGAAATTTGATTGATTAATTTGAAATTAGATTTATTTTTGAATATTTGAATTGTAATCGTTGTATTACTCAATATGAATTGTAGCCCTGTGTGCCATGAAATGACGCATCTTAATGACATTGCACGCATCTCCCTCTTATCTAAAATTATTATCTAATTAATGATACGTACATAATTAAAGTAGATTGAAAAAGTAAGGATAAAGTAAAAGTGATGAGGTAAGTTTTGGAAGTGAGACGATAATTTAGGGACGGAGGGAGTATAATGTTTGATTTGGTACACGGATTATAAAAAATAATTGATTTCAATTTTTAATATTGGTATAGTGTCATTTTTTCTAAAATTTAAGTGCATGATGATTTATAATAAAAGTAAGAAAATATAAATATAAAATAATAAAAATATTGTATTTAAAAGGAAGTTTTCAAACAAGATCATTTTTTGAAAACAAATGAAAAAGAAAATAGGACAATAAGTTTGGAAATACGAATATATTGGTTCCTTGTAATTGGAGCTAAACTCAATAATTTTGAAGAGCTTTACATTTGTGCTTAAGTTTCATTCTCTTTGATCACAAAGTCAATCATCAGTCATGATGACATAGCGATGACATAGCATTTGGCCGACATAGTATTTTGACGTGTACAGCATTTAATTTATACGTTTTCGATCGGAACGCATTCTGATACCATTTGTAACAATCTAATCCCTAAAATCTGATCAGTTACGTATAATATACACATTGTTCACTAAACACACATCACCTTAGAGTAGTGTTTTTTTTTTCCTCTTAGTATTTTCTTCTCTTGATAAAAAATTCCAAGACAAATAGTTGTACCTCAAAATATATCATAAGAACTTATTTGGATCAACTGACTTAGGATATTTTTTATTTGAAAAAGAATTCATATGACATAGAAGAGATTCGGGGTGTAAATCGGAATCACCGAACCAAACCAAATCAGTCGGTTTGGTTCTATTTTGGTCGAAGACGGTTCGATTTCGATTTCAAAAATTGGGAAACCACGCGATTCGGTTCGGTTCACGGTTTTTAGTATTGAACCAAACCAAACCGAACCGAACCAAACCACGCTATATATTTTTATTTTTTATTTATAATATATATTATATTACATATATTAATTATTTTGAACCTTTGATTTATTCATTATATATATATATATATATATATACGGATACTAAACCAAACAAAATATTGATTGTTAGAGAACTATTATTTTTTCCATTGTTTGTGTTTATTTTAGAATTTGTATTGTTTTATTTATGATATTTTGTTGTTAGTAGTTTATTTCCTAATTTTGACATTAATTCCAAATTAAAATATTATTTTTATTATTATTTTCAATATTGGTTACTTTAATTAAAAATAATTTATATAAACCACAAAACCGAACCAAACCGAGTGGTTCGGTTTGGTTCCAATTCTTACTCGGTTCGGTTCGGTTTGAGATTTTTGAACCACTAAGAGGCGGTTCGATTTGTGATTTTGGCATAAACCGAACCACTTACACCCTAGAAGAGATCGTTTAGCCTTCGTTTATCATAAATTAATGTCATAGATATAAGTTTTTCTTTTCTCCCTTTCTTTATCATTTAAAAATAACAAAATATACAAATAAAAATTTTAGTGCTTTAGCTTTAAAAATTGTACAAGTTATCAAAACTTAAAACCATAATTAGAAAGAATTACGTAAGGAAAAGAAAGTAACAACAATGATCGTAATGGGAGTAATTTGAATGGATAGGGCTACACGTAGCATGTATAAAACTACTAAATATAACACTTTTTAAAGCTACTATTAACGTGATACCCTTTTGCCCTTGACTTAATATAACAAAACGACTATTTTTCCCTTTAAAAAATATTTGAATTTTTCTTTGGTGGCCAGCCAGTCAAGAAGAGAGGTCACCAATTTCGTCTACCCCTCCTCCAAATATTTAACATTTTTGTTAGGTTCTGTTAGCCCTCTGTCACATTTTACAATGACTAGGACTGAATCGAAGAAAAAAATGCTAACAAACTTAACAGAAACTAACGGAGAAAAGAAAAATAAATAAAAATTCGGCACATTCAAGGGGTGGCCGGCATAAGCAGCTGCCTGATGGAAGGCCCCTTGGAAATGTAGAACTTCTTTAAAAGATTTATTCGTTAGCGTTTTTTCCTTGCAATTCAAGCTATTGTAAAGTCTACGAAGGGCTAATGGTTTCGCTAAGGGCTTGTTTGGTAATCGGATAAGGATAAACAGTATTATTAATCTCATTATTATTAGTGTCCTCGCTATTAATCCTCACTTGTATATCGGGAGTAGTTTTGAGATTACAAATGTTAATCCTAAATTTTTTTAGTGAGGGTGCTAATAATACCACCCTCTCCCTTGGTATTGATAATGAGGGGATAATGACTTTATCCGGATAACTCGTGTTATTAATCCCGACCACCTATTGCGTACCAAACATCAGACAACTTGTCTTATTAATCCTATCACACCTTAATCCTAACTACCAAATGACACCTAAAACTGTTAATAGCCGTCCACAATAGGTGGCCGCTCTTCTTGACTGACCGACTACTTTGGCTAGCCATTGGGAAAAAAATTCAATTTTTTATTAGGTACCGTTAAGTCTGTTGACCTTTTTTCTACTGATTCAGCTCTAGCCTTTGTAAAATCTGAAGGGCTAACAAAATTCATCCATTCCTCAACAAACTATAACTTTCCCACGATTTCAAGAATATGGGTCACCTATTGTGGCCGACCCCTCCTTCAGAAATTCAAAATTTTGAACTTTTTTTCTTTTTTGAAAATTCAAGAACATTATGCATTCATTATCATTTTTTATTAATTTGCATAAGGGAAAATAGTCATTGCTCATAATCAATTAAATTGAGCAAATGACAATATAGTCGAAACCCTAAAAAAGTGTTACATTTAGCATATGTATATCTGTTATGCTCAACACTAATGATTTTCATACTAATTTTTTTCTTGAAAAGTAAAGAAAATATGACGAGATTGAGTGAAAATAAAATAAAATATCAATTTATAGGGAAATTTTTTAAAAAATCATTGAAAAATTAAACATGTGCAGAAATAAATTAATATATTAGTTAATTGGAAAAAATGACAACTATATGATTGAAAAACTAAACACACTTTAGTCACATAATCATTTAATAGACAACATAATGCATGGTAATAACGATGAAAGGAAAAAAAAATTAATCTGATTACAAGTGTTGATCAAAACTCAAAAGACAAAATCTGATTAGTTTTTGGGTAAAAGGATTGAAGCTGAAAACAAACATAAGTGCAAGGACTAATTTTTTATTTTATTTTCATTTTTATTGATAGACAGACATCTGGTTTATATGCATGGATCTTGCATCAATTTCTACACCTTTTATAATCTCTCACTCTCATTTTCCTCAAAAAAAAAAAGAAAAAGAAAAAGAAAAAAAGATCTCTCTCTCTCTCTCTGTGCCAACCTATAGACCTGTCACTGGTGTCACTTACCAAATTTTCATAGATGCTATCAAACACACTGTCAAAGACCCTGCAGCGAAGGAAGAAGAGTAGGGGAGGGGGAAAGGAAGTGGGGACCAAAATCTGTGTAGTACAAAGTTATGCATAAAAACAACATAACAAGCTGTTCAATAGCTACCATTCACGTTCGTCAAAAGAATAAAAGTGGGTTAATTACGTTAAAAAAAACTCTTACCTATTACGTTCGTCCAATTATGTGTTGTTTTTTTCACGTAAAATCTCAAACTCTATTTTTATTTTCAAGTAAAGCTTTGGCTTAAATTATAAATTAGTCACCTTACTTTTCAGCTTTTTGCAATATGATTACTCTATTATTTTTTTTTTCTATTTCATCATTATACTTGCCTTTATTTTCACGTTCATCACTCAATCCAATTTTTTGGATGGAAAACTTTTTTAAAAAATAAAAACTCAAAAATACCCCCACTTAATGCAATTGGATCCTCTTTTTTAATCCGATTTTGACTTTTTTAAAAAATTAAAACCCTGAAAATGCCCATACACCATCTTCAAAATGTTTAAACCGGTGTTGCCTAATAGGCTGACTGGGATTCAACCAGCCAATTTGTTAATGTCTAAATTGAGAGTCGATAGAATCGGCATTGAGCCCAGTTGGTTTGGAATTGAGCCGGTTATCCGGTTTAAGGACAGATTTAAGTCCGCAAGCTGGTACATGTTGGACAACGAGCTCGGGATTGATCTAGTGAGTTGGTTTTTACTCAGCAAGGCTCGGCTCATCATGGAGAGTTTTCCGATGTCGATAGGGAGCTCGCTGGAGATTTGGTTGTTGCTAAGATCGAGGTGTATTAGGCTGTTAAGTTTCACGATTGAGGTAGGGAAAGTGCCAGTGATTTCGCGAGAGATGGCTTTCCAGTCGGCGATTATTAAAGTGGTGAGTCGGTCGAGTGAACAGAGTGAGGGGGAAATCGTACCAGTCAATGAGTTTCCACCAGTTGTTATGGTGGATGGCGAAGCTGGGTTCGTGCGATGATGATGGAGCGCTTAGGAACTGAGATTTGTCCGGATCTGGGGTAGTAGACGAAGAAGAGAGAGAGAGAGATGATTGAGAAACTGGCTGGAGATGATAGCAGATGGGGGGGTCGGCAATGGAGCAGGGGCGGATTTGACCGGAGATGGAGCAAGAAAGAGGCCGCTGGCCGTTGGATGTGCGTGGAGACTGAGATCAATGTTAGTGATTATATAAGTGAAACATCTCAAAATAGAATAATTGTATGAGTTTTATATCTTACTTTTTGAAATTGAATTCTATAAGTGAAATATCTCAAAATAGAATAGTTGACTCTTTGCCCAAAACGGAGGAAGTAGAAATTATATATATAATATATATAATTTTAGAAAATGATCTCTTAACATGAAACATTTCAAATAATATAAAATATTATTTATCTGTAACGGAGGGAGTAATTGTCTTGAATAAATGAATTAAGAAAAATTAATTGAATCTATTATAAATATTGATATAATATATAATTTTCTTTAAAACCAAGTGAATGTGATTTTATCATTAAATTGACAAATTAAAAAATTAAAGATAAAATGGTAAAAACAGTCTGGCTTCATTTTGAAATTCTAACAATTGTATGAGTTTTGTATTACATTCAAATTTGTGAAAATCTGGTCAAATTAAGATTGAGTTGTTTTTTAAATTTAAAAATAGGACAAGGTTTATAACAAAATTGTTTTTGGCGAGAATAATGACGTGAACATGAGCTTTCCGCCCAATCCACGTAGGCTGTCATTGGGATGTCCAGTCACCTTCACGTTACAAAAACTAACAAGTTTTTTACGAAAGGTTTTAATTGAAAAAAAATTTGGGTTGAGGTTTTACATGTAAAAAAACAACATATGATTTAAAACGAAAAAATTAAAATAGGTCATGGTTTTTTATGTAAATAACCCAAAAAAAAAAAGAGATTATGTTTTATTTGGAGTTTGATAATTTAAAAAAATGACTGGCTCACCTTTCATGATGACTTACCCTATACCAGATACACTCTCTCTCTCTCTCTCTCTCATGTATATGTATGTATATATCCTATATAATGCATAATGTTTACGGGCAGTGTGTTTTCATAGTAGAAAATATTACAACCTATTTTGACAGATCGGAGGGTTCATATTTTCTTTATTCTTAACAATTCTTAATATTAATACTAAACTTGGTAATAATATCACAAGTTGTAGCTATAATATCATGTCTTCTTTTTATTGTTTATCTAACGGTCAATCACGATCCTTTTTTTTTTATATTAGTAAAAACTTTGGTAAAACGATATTATAGATATTTTTTGTAAGATAAATCTTTTTTATTTGACCCATCGTATGATGATGAATTGAGATATAAAGAGTGGGAGTTCTGTCTAACGATTTAAGATGTAATTTTATAGAAGACATACCATTTAATATTAAGTGTGATTTCTTATAGGTATAGGGATTATAACACCTAGGTCCCAATATTTTAACCTCAAGGTCGTTGCCCATAATAAATTGACAGTTTGTTATGAATTCTATTCTCTTCGTTTCAAAATTATCGTCTGGGTTGATTTGGTGTATAATTTTAAAAAACACATTTGAATGGATTATTAATTTTAGTTTGATATGTAGTTTACTTTAAAATCCATGTGCATATGACTTATAATTAAAGTATGATGAAAAAATAAGGATAAAATGGTAAAAATGTTGTTCTAAAAAGGAAAGTTTCAAACAAGACAATTACTTTAGAAACGGACGAAAAAAAACAGGACAATAATTTTGGGCGGAGTGAGTAATTGTTATTCGGAACTGGTTAAGGTAAAAATATTTACCATTCATTCAATTGTGAAAATATACAAGTTGATATTCCATCCGTTTTCAAATTATCGTCTTTCTTTCTTTTTATCCGTTCTAAAATAATTGTCATATTTCAAATTTTTTCTTTTAGGAAAACATTTTTATTTTTTATCACTTTATTACCCTTACTTTTTCCACATACTTTAATTATAGTCATATGTTTAAAGGTATTAAAGAAAACCATATATTTCATCAATATTTATAATATAATCAATTATTTTTTTTAAATGATGTAAATCGAAAAAGAGGATAATTTGAAACCGGAAGGAATAATATATTACGGCAACTATGTCTATGATTTTTCAAAACTCATTTATTAGTAGAATTTATGATTTGTTCATCATTGTGTCGTAAAAGATTATCTCTGGCATCATATTCTTTTTTCACCTTTGAACTTGTTTTTGGTTAGTGCGGACAAAAGTATTATCCGCACTCCATGTTAACCAAAATGAGTGTTACAGTATTTTCTAACTTTTCATTAAAGTTAAGAAAAATGACTTTTGTGACAATTTTACAAGTTTCTTAAAATAAGTGTCATTTTATTGAAGATAAAAACTTGGGTAAAATAATTTCATGGATATTTTTTTATTAGACAGATTCTCCTTAGTTGATTCATCGTGTGTTGGTGGGTTGAGCTGTGAGAAAATAAGGTTCTATTTTATAAATTAAGATTCATAAAGCGATTTTATAGGAACATACCCTTTATCGAATCCATACCAATTCTAGAAAGTACATTTTTTCTTTAATATCATTAAACTATCCTTTGCTGTCAAGTCAATAGGACATGTTTTTTTATATCTCACAATTAAATAAGTGTATAATTGAAAATTTATTCGAAAAAATCATCTATTGAAACTTTATTCGAAAAAATCATATAAAATGGTAAGAAGACCCATTTTGAGACCCTTTTTATTTAATGGGGAGAGTAGCACATATAATAAATGTATCCATGGGAGTTTGTGGGTGAAAGAAGATCCGATCGTTTAAGCAAGATAAGTGTTTCAGTTTCGAGGATCTTGTATACCTTAGGATTGCAAGCATACACTTTATAGATGCTATATAGTTAGTAAATATAAATTTATTAACTTCGTTATTAATAAAAATACGCTTCAGGACGTGAAATTTAAAAATAAAAAACATACTTATTTAGGATAATAAAAAAAGAGAGGACAAATTAACTTCAGTGGGGTTAAGATTCACTGCTTCACATCATGGCTCAGGTTTGACTTAAAGAGAAGAACACCAACCACTTGTGTTAAGTAGTCAAAAAGTATACATAAATACATAAATAAATACATAGAAATTGATACTTTAGTGTTTGTTTGATGCAGTGTTTTGACTAAAACGTTAGTCAAAACGTAACGTTTTATTTTTAAAAATGTTTTAATGTAACGTTTTAAAATACTATAATTTGTAGCGTTTTAAAAATATGTTGTGTTTACAATTACTCTATTTTATGAAAATAACGTTTTGAAATAGTTTCTCAAACGTAATTAAAAGAAAAAAAAATTACGTTCTAAAAATATTGTATTTTAAAAACTTGCACCAAACGAGGCCTAAGTTTAATTTCAAGAGTAATTGTGTAAACAAAGTTTACATTGTCAACCTAGGCGTGCGTTCGGCTGGTAGAAGAAGTAGAGATGTTAATAGGGTCGAAAACCGGAAGTCTGAACCTATTTAACCGTTTTTTTCTCAGGGTTAGGTTTGTAATTTTAGTGAACCGTTTAAAGCGGACCGTTTAAACCGCAACCGATTAGGGCCGAAACCGACAGGACTGGACCGATTAACATCTCTACTGGTCATGCTAGAATTTAAGTTGTCATTCCAACATTGCATCTGTTTTTTCATGCAAACAATTATGTTAGTCTTTGCCTTCAGTGGTACAATTTAAATTTTATCTTTAAAACAAAGGTAAAATTGCTTTGAACACATGAAATTTTTTTAGTATAGTTTTTCTTTTTGGTCATCTCTATTTTTTTCTCGATCACTACACAATGAAAATATAAAATTTAAATACTAACACAAAAACAACTATACAAGTCAAACTCATAATTAATGAATCAAGTTATTCAAAATTGGATTATGTTTGATCTAATAAAAGTTTAATTTATGATTCTCAACTTATTTCATCATTTTATGCTTTATTAGAACTTTTTAGTTTTTAACTAGTAAAACTTGAAGTTTTGAAGTTTGTTTATATTTTGAACTTTATTACTTATGTTTGAAGTTGTTGACCCATTGTATCACTCATTTGAGTTATTTTATTTTGGATTGTATGTTGTTGAATGTTGATTGTAGGCTCATTGCTCGCTAATAACTTATATATATATATATATATATATATATATATATATATATATATATATATATATATATATATATATATATATATAAGATTTTGTTTAGGTATAAACCGTTAGTGACCTGTTTAAAACCGAAACCTAGAGAGGCAAGTCTAGACTTGCAATTTCAACGGACTGTTTAAACCGCAATCGATTAGGGAAAAAAAACCGACAAAGCTAGATCGAAACCGATAGGGTTGAACCAATTCTAACAAATACTCTAACTATCAAATTTAAATTAAAAATGTTACTGATTTTGATCTTTTATAATCTTTTATCTTAATTTTCATCGTCAATTTACATGGCATTAATTTTATTGCTCATTCATAGTCGTGCGATTACATACATATAATATCTAATTAATTACATTTATTATATGTGAGTTTTTTTATGAAAAAAAAAGGTTGGAGTGGACATAGACCTTACCTCAACCTTTTTTTTTTTCCCTTGAAAGTTTACAATTATAAATATATGATGTTTTTAGTGTGACTAGAACAAATGGTACATCTGGTGAGGTTTTAAACACCCGACCTCTTGGCTAAAAGTAGTGAAGTACCAGGGTGCCTCTGGTAGGGATTGAACACTTCCTCTCCATTAAGATAAGAGAGCAGTTAAATTGGGCCTTATTTGGTAAGGCTTGAATAACAACGATACCTCTGAAAAAGTTAAACATCTGACCTCTACATTGAGGGTTGTAAAGTTTAGGGTTGAACACCCGACCTCTCTATTAAAGATTGTAAAGTTCAAAATGTCTCTAATGATATTTGAACAACCAACCTCTCTTTTAAAAAAAGTAAACAGTATTAGTCGAGCTTAGACTCATCGGTTATTATACGTGAGTTAGATGAAAGTCAACGATAAAACAGGGGATTATTTACTATACAGTCTATGCATCAAAAAATTTAGCAGTATTATGAAGTCAAATCCTTTCTTTTGTATGTTTTGATCAATAATAAGTTTAAATATTTGAGTGTTTTCGAGCTTGAAGGAAATAACATATTTTAGTTCCATTTTTTTTTTCAAATGCTCGCTTAACATGTACTTCTTCCGTCTAATAATAAGTGTTTATTTTAATAATTCAACCTCCTAGAGTGTGCCAATGGTTTGGTTTGAGGCAACATCGAAGTTGAACAGCAAATCATTGGTTCATGAATAATCAAAATGAATCGAATCATTTAAAAACTCAAATCAAACCAAATATTAATAATTTGGCTCAGTCTCGCAGTTCGGTTTCACGTTTCAATCAGATTTCAAAAATACCTCTAGTCTTTCAACTTTTATGTAAACCAAAAGAATTAGAGAGACAAACTAAATAAAATATCAAAATAAACAAATATAATACAAAGACATAATATTTTGATACTTTCGTATCGTCTCCCGAATTAAAAATGGAATAAAGGGATTTTAATTTTTTAAAAGAACTCATAAAACAAGTATGGAAATTTTAACACAGATATCAAAATTTTCCCAAAAATGTTGAATCAATGAATTAAGGCGAAAAAATCTATTCATACATACATATATATATATATATATATATATATATATATATATATATATATATATATATATATATATATTTGCAGTTGGTGAGGAGCACTATGGTTGTGTCACCTCATCACTTTTTTTATAAATCTTCATTGTAAAGCATCCATGTAGAAACTTTAAAAATTCTTGATTTTCTAGTCATTGACTAATAATAATATATAATAATAATCAATATGATAATGAGTATTAGTATCTATATATATAAAAGCTAGATAAGTCTAAAAGAGGTAAAATCCTACCAAAATGAACTTGTTAAAAAAGGAAAGCCATATTTGAGTATTACTCCGTCTTATAAAGTAGTTAGCATGCATTGGAAACACAAATCTGATTAATTGATTACACAACTCTCAAGATTTATTGAAAATGTGCAAATATGCACATGTTGTAGAAAATATCAAGTTTTTATGTACTAGTATATAGAAGTAGCCACCCATGTGAAAATTTGTAAATACAAATCTCTTTTGGTGCATACTTAATTTACTGATTAATTAAAATGAGCAAATAACACTGGAATAAGAACAAATGTGCTATAAAAAACATTTTCATTTAATACATGTGATTACAAAATAAAATATAACCACAATTAATTATAAAAAGTCTGCTATGAAAATTTTCATTTATGACTTGTATGTATTTGAAGCTTTTGTATCCCTTTCATCATATCCGAAATTATAATATCAAAACAAAATTTATTTTTACAAATAACCACAATTAATTATAACTTATTGGTAAATCATATGAATATATACGATTTTAAATATTTAATAAATAAATTTTAAATATTTAATAAATAAATAAATATATATATATATATATACATCTGAATTACTATTTATACTACTTAAGATCTTAAATTTTAATAATAAAAAATATTAATTATTAAACTCTATAAAATTATGAATGAGAAAATGACTTAAACAATTTATAAAATATTGAATTAAATGATATCAATTATACCGATATAATTTGTTCCCTTTATCATGTTTTTCTTTATTTTTTTTATTATCTTTATTTTATTTATGTATAATTTAATTAAGAAACTAACATTATTATATATAAAAATCATATCGTATCTATGAGGAAAAGGAGTCAACTAATGAAGGATGAGGAGGTGATGGTGTAGGGAGTTGACGGGGAAGAATCCATGGCGTAAATGAACGACTTTATTTAGTATTGATGATGTTGTTTTTTGTGTCAAGGATGTGATCGGGAATCTACTTAACTAGCCTGGATCGATACATGAAACAGACAAGCAAACGTCACTTGAGTAAGGGGTGGCCATGCAAATCCTCTTCGGCGTGAGAGTCAGTATGAGGACAATGATCAAAGATAATGAAATTTGACAGCGTAAGAACGTAAAAATCAAAGCGTACCTTTTTGTGAAGGAGTCAGGGCCTTTATATAAAAGTTGTACGGAGTAAAGTTTGTTACGCCACGAGGGCTTCTAAAAGGCATATATGTCCTGCCAAGATGGATAATGAGCATGTGACATAGCTTAATTGGCAACAATAGGTGTACAACTACACTTTTTTAGGGCCGCATATAGCTACTTGCAATGACATGTTGGACCTAGTCCGCTCCTAGTGTCTTTGATCTCAAAGTCCGAAGTCCCCTTGTTACAAATCATGAGGTTGTAATAACATTCTTACCCCTATTAGTAATTATGGGTGGCTCAAGTATAATCCTGATATAATTTCATTCATAACCAACTGACATATCCAATCACGTTTTGATGGTTCAACTCGGCTTTTCGGTTCAAAGTAGTTTGATTTGACTCAATTTGATATCAAGCTACAAATTGAATCGAACCAATTTTTCAAAGACTCAAACCAAACTAAACCATATAAACCTCAAAATCGAATTAAATCACTCAGTTCGGTTCGGTTTGACGACTTATATTAACACCTCTACAACCTAACACGAAATCAAATTGTGATTTACTCTATTCATTTCAAACAAAAAGTTAATTATTCTATTTTTTTCATCTTTTACTTTAAGAGTTCACTTTCATAAATCATGCCTATAATTTTTATAAACCTTTTAACCTTATCATCTACTTATACTATAAACATTTTAATTATGCTAAAACATTTACATAGGTTTGGTCAACTCTAATAATACTACATATATACTCTTTAATTATTGGCATGAGATTTCAACCCTTGATAAAATATTAATTATACTATCAACAATTATTTATAGAATTTCACAAGGATAACTTAATGTTTGTAATTTTTTTAATCAAAGTTTGATAATAAAAAAAATAATCAATAAGAGACACTTATTTTGGCACGGAGTGAGTAAAAAAATTCGAGTTATCCAAATTATTAGTACACTAGGTTATTACATGTGCGATGCACGATTGACTTAATGTTGTTTCTGAAATTTAATTTTGTAGATAGAATTTGTAAGTTATTTGAATAAACCAAGAACAGAAAGATGTGCACATAATTAATTAATAAATAAATAACGTGAGATCACACCGAATAATCAAACCGAAATTTTATGCTATTTTTGTAGATAAAATTTGCAAGCTATTTCGTAGTGGTTGTTTGTGGCGTTGGTGGAATACGTTTAATCAAATTTGATAAAATCTATTTTAAATTGACTAAGTATTGGTAAAATAATAAAAATTAAAAAACTTATACCATGAGAATTGAGGAGTCCTAATCAAATTAAACTTGTCTAAATCAAATGTGATAAAATCTATCTGATACAAACCGATTTTGTAAGAAAAAATGGTAAATAAAAGAAATTACTATGAGAATTAAGAAGTTTTAATTAATTGAAATATGTCTAAATCAAATGTGATAAAATCTACCTGAAAATTAAAAAAAAAACTTTTAGCATGAAAATTTGGAGTACTAATCAATTGAAACACATTAAAATCAAATGTGATAAAATCTATCTGGTATTAACCGATTTTGACAACAAAAATTGGTAAAAAAAAAAAAAGAAAGAAAGAAAAGGTTTTACCATGTATAAAGGAGACACCGGTTTTAAAATCTATTAGACTTTAATTTTTGGCAAAAAAAAAGGATTTATAAAGATATATTTAGTATCATACGCATTGTTTTAAAAGAGGCACCAGTTTTAAAATCTATCAGACTTTAATAGTTTTAATCAATTGAAACACGTCTAAATCAAATGTGATAAAATCTATCCGTAAATAAAAAACTTTTACCATGAAAATTTGAAGTACTAATCAAGTGAAACACGTTAAAATCAAATGTGATAAAATTTATCTGATATTAACCAATTTTGACAACAAAAAATGGTTTAAAAAAACTTTTACCATGTATAAAGGAGGCACGTGTTTTAAAATCTATCAATGTTAATATTTGGCATGAAAAAAAAAGAATTTATATAGATATATTTAGTACCATATGCATGGTTTTAATAGTTTTTGTTTATTTGAAAAAAAATGTTTATAATAAGATGATTTTCTAAACTTGTAATAAATAATTAATTTTTTAATTAGAATAATTTGAAGAAAAAAAACCAAAAAATAAGGTAAATATTCAAAATTGATCATGTAGTCATGTAATTGAAATATTAAAATCTATGAGAATTGATAAAATCTATCCGCAAAAAAAAATTACCATAAAAATTTGGAGTTCTAATCAAGTGAAATGTGTTTAAATCAAATGTTATAAAATATATCCGGTATTAACCGATTTTGGAAGAAAAAAATGGTAAAAAAAACAAAAAATATTTTACCATGCATAAATGAGGCACGTGTTTTAAAATCTATCCGGTTTTAATTTTTTGTGAAGAAAAAATTAAAAACTTGTATAGAAGGTGACACGTGGTAGCAAAGTCTTCTGTTTTAATAAACTCGTCATGTGGTAGCAATGTCTTCTATTTTAATAATAGTTAATAGATTATTAATAGATTATTAACTAATAATTATATATTATATATTAGTAGAAGAACAAATAACATAGAATTATTCCGTGGATAATTTGTATAAATTAAAAATTATGAAAATAAAAAGAGATGGAAATAGAAGTGTTTTAGTAAAATTAAACTTGTATAAATTTTATATGATAAAATCTAGTTTAATTAAGCGATATTTGAAGAAAAAAAAAACCCAAAATCCTAAATCTCTATCATAAATTTGCTCATTAAAATTTTGATTAGATTATTTTTTGAAAATACTTTAAAATTTAGTTATCACATTTGTAGTTATCAAAAAGTAAGATTAGAATATTTTTTGAAAATACTTTAAAATTTAGTTATCACATTTGTAGTTATCAAAAAGGAAGATTAGAATATTTTTTGAAAATATTTTAAAATTTAGTTATCACATTTGTAGTTATCAAAAAGTAAATTTTTAAAATTTACCATATACTAACAGCAATTTTGATTAGAAATTTTTTATCACAATTGTAGTTATCAAAAAGTAAGATTAGAATATTTTTTGAAAATACTTTAAAATTTAGTTATCAAATTTGTAGTTATCAAAAAGTAAGATTAGAATATTTTTTGAAAATATTTTAAAATTTAGTTATCACATTTGTAGTTATCAAAAAGTAAGATTATAATATTTTTTGAAAATATTTTAAAATTTAGTTATCACATTTGTAGTTATCAAAAAGTAAGATTAGAATATTTTTTGAAAATATTTTAAAATTTAGTTATCACATTTGTAGTTATCAAAAAGTAAAATTTTAAATTTTACCATATACTAATGGAAATTTTGATTAGAAATTTTTTATCACAATTGTAGTTATCAAAAAGTAAGATTAGAATATTTTTTTGAAAATACTTATAAAATTTAGTTATCACATTTGTAGTTATCAAAAAGTAAGATTAGAATATTTTTGAAAATACTTTAAAATTTAGTTATCACATTTGTAGTTATCAAAAAGTAAGATTAAAATATTTTTTGAAAATATTTTAAAATTTAGTTATCACATTTGTAGTTATCAAAAAGTAAAATTTTAAAATTTACCCTATACTAACGGCAATTTTGATTAGAAATTTTTTTATCTCACTTGTAGTTATCAAAAAGTAAGATTAGAATATTTTTTGAAAATACTTTAAAATATTGTTATCACATTTGTAGTTATCAAAAAGTAAGATTAGAATATTTTTTGAAAATATTTTAAAATTTAGTTATCACATTTGTAGTTATCAAAAAGTAAGATTAGAATATTTTTTGAAAATATTTTAAAATTTAGTTATCACATTTATAGTTATCAAAAAGTAAAATTTTAAAATTTACCCTATACTAACGGCAATTTTGATTAGAATTTTTTTTTATCACAATTGTAGTTATCAAAAAGTAAGATTAGAATATTTTTTGAAAATACTTTAAAATTTAGTTATCACATTTGTAGTTATCAAAAAGTAAGATTAGAATATTTTTTGAAAATATTTTAAAATTTAGTTATCATATTTGTAGTTATCAAAAAGTAAAATTTTAAAATTTATCACATTTTTAAAAATTAAGATTAGAATATTTTTTAAAAAATTGCAAAAACGGTAATTTTTATCAAAAAGAATTTTTTTTATAATTCATAGATAGTGACACGTGGCAGTACCAAATTAGTTTTAAAAAATTAAGCACTTAACAGAGAGCCGCCACGTAGCAGCAGTGACTTCTGTTTTAGTTATAGTTAATAGATGCAAAAATAAATAATTTCCCCAAATAGTCAATATATAACACGACCGAGACTATAATACTTCGAAGTAATATCAAGGTTATTTGCCAAAGAAAATGAACTACTCCCTTCTGGAAAAAGTTAAATATACTATTTTGACTTGTTTCACTTAAAAGTTTACTTTTAAAAATTATATCTACAATCTTAATAATAATTTAATTTTACATTCCACATTTGATATTAACTTATTGATTATACTTAAATATTTTTTAATAAAAACCAACTCTAATGTTAATTGAATATCAATTAATTATTAAACTTTTTAAACAACAACTCTTTTGGTGAAATAAAAAGAGTAAGTTTTAGTATAAATAACCCAACTTTAGAATTTTGAGTCAGTAAAGAAAACGAACCAATCTTTAGAGCATTCCCAATGCTAATGCGAATGTAAAAGAAATTAGATGTCACCTAAGATTTATACACATTTTGAAAGAAAAAACATTTTCAATGCAAATGTGAATGAGGGGTGTGGATATTACATGTCAACCAAATTTATTCGCATTCTACTTGAGGGTGTGAATATATCCTAGTCAGTATTTTTCTTTTAAAAAACTATTTCTATTGGTTGTTCTATTTTCTTTTACTCCCTCCGTCTAAAAATTATTATCATGTTTGACCCGCCACACAGATTAAGGAAAAACAATTGAGTTGATTATTAATATTGGTTGAAAGTATAGCTTCCTTTGAAATCCACGTGTGTGGCTCATAATTAATGTATGATGAAAAAGTAAAAATAAAGTGATAAAAGTGTTATCATAAAAAAGAAAGTTTTAAACAAGACAATTGAGTATATTTTATTTTTAATCAAAATTTACTTTAGTAGTTGGGATGCATGTCACATAAAATCAAATCAACATTTGCATTGAAGATGTTTGTTTCAATTGAATGTAGAAAAAGAGATCAAAATTAACAAATATGATTGAAGATATTAATTATTTACGGACCACATAATATCAAATTTCATTTAAGAATTTATTTTCTCATCTTTTTAGTTATGTTTCACTGCCACCTACACACTTTTCTCTATATTTCATTTAAGAATTTATCTTTCTATTCATAATCTTCTTAACACATCTTCTTAGATGGGTTCTATTGTCACCTCATTAACTTTACATTCCAATTTTATTTTTATACTTCACAAACAAATAAATTTATTTAACTTTATTTAATATATTTCATATTTAAATATTCCGTATAAATAAAAAATTTAATTAATTTATAAATAATAATTTACTCATAAATTATATAATTTATAATTTAAATAATAAATAATCTATAAAACACATATTTTACATAACTCGTAAAATAACATAAATAGAAAATTACATAAAACGCTAAAATTGAAAAAAAAATGCATAATTCAAAAGTTACATAAAACAACGACGATTAAAGTTACACAAAAACATTAATAATGAAAGTTAACAAAAGAATTAAATAATATTTTGGTCCCTGGATTCATTCGAAAATATTAGTTTGGTCCTCAGGCTCTAAAACATATTCATGTGGTCCCTTAATTCGTTTTTTTGAATCAATTTCCCCCCTCCCACCGTTATTGTTACATTTTTCGTCTACTTTTTTACAATATAACTAAATTACCCGTACTAACTAGTTTCTTATGAATGACTTTTTAAAAAGTACAAAATATAAGGGGTTAATTGTCAATTCAATAATTTAATCATCTTTATCTTCAACCCAACCACCACCATAGTTCTGAATAACATAATCCATAAAAGTCAAATACAACAAATTTCCATGGATTAGTCCATTGATCCGAATCGGATCAAACTCACCATGAGGAGCCGCACCCTCTTCGATTTCCATAAGAGTCGCCATCTTCCTCCAGGAGCCGCACCATTTCACCTCTTTATCCAGCCCAGCTTTTCAGCCATTTTGCCCAGCAGTTTGACCAAACTATAACCTATCCACAGGCTACGTTCGGAGCTCAATTATTTCATCTTGTCAATAACCCCTTACCGGCCAAAATAAATCACATCTCACAACCACTCAGAAGCCAAAACAGTCGCCCACGAGCCCCTACTTCCCCAAAATACAGTGTGCATAACAAATAACAAAAGATCATTTTTTTCCAAACAAAAAATGGGTCTTTTTACATACAGTTATTTATATTTGTTTGGTCCAATATCAGTCAAATTTATTGCATATATATCATTTGGAGGCTCTCCCAAATAGCTACACACCATCGACATTTAATTCCGTTGACATGATTTGTACATCTGCAACATTTAGTTCTTTTGAGTTAAATTATGCATTTTTGATATTTAAATTCTTCTGACATGATCTTTGCAGCATTTAATTCTTTTGAGTTAAATTTCTCATCTCAGATGTTTATCTCTCATGACATGATTTATGCGACATTTAATTTCTTTGAGTTAAATTATGCATTCCTGATATTTAGTGTTCGTTTGTTGCAGCTTATTTGGAGTGATTTTTGGCTTTTGGCTTTTGAAAAGTCATATTTAGAGTGTTTGTTTTAGCTTATAAGTTAAAAGCCAATAAGTAAGGTACAACACTCTTTATGCATTGAAAAGCCAAAGCCAAAAATCAAAAAAATTAAGCTTTTTTTGGTTTTTTTTTTTAAACATGATCACAACTATTCTTAAATAAATATTTGATTATCCTTATTTCATCCTTTTATGAAATATACATAAAAATATGAATACTAATTTTCAAGTTTTTTTTAACAAATAGTTATAATAACTCATAAGTAACTTTTCAACAGTTGTAACAAACAATCTATTATACAATCAGCCACAAGTCGTTTAGCCACCAACTTAGTGCTCGTTTGTTGCAGCTTATTTGGAGTGACTTTTGACTTTTAGCTTTTGAAAAGCCATATTTAGAGTGTTTGTTTCAGCTTATAAGCCAAAAGCCAATAAGTGAGGTACAACACCCTTTATGCATGGAAAAGCCAAAGCCAAAAAGCCAAACTTTTGAGCTTTTTAGGTTTTTTTTAAAAAGATGAAGACAACTATTTATTAATAAATATTTGATTATCTCCATTTCATCATTTTATGAAATATACATAAAAATATGAATACTAATTTTTAAGTTTTTTTTAAAACAAAAAAATATAACAACTCATAAACAGCTTTTCAACATCTCAGAACAAATGCCTATCATGCATCACCACAAGTCATTCAGCCATCAGCTTAAGCTATCAGCCATAAGTCATAAGCCATCAGCCACAACAAACGAGCCCTTAAGCTATCAGCCAAAAGTTATAAGTCATCAGCCACAACAAACGAGCCCTTAATGTTCTTAACGTGATTTATACATATGCAACATTTAATTCTTTTGAGTTAAATTGTCCATCTCTGATATTTATATCTCACAACATGATTTATACTTCTATAGCATTTAATTCTTTTGAGTTAAAATATGCATCTCTAATATTTATTCCTCATAACATGATTTATTGCAAACATTTAATTCTTTTGAGTTAAATAATGTATATTTGATACTTATTTCTTTTGGCATGATTATGCATCGCTAACATTTGATTCTTTTGAATTAGTTATGCGTTGCTAACATTTTGATTCTTTTGAATTGATAATGTATCGCTCACACGTGTTGATTCTTTTGAATTTAGCATGCATCACTAATGATTAATTCTTTTGAATTAATTGTGCATCGCAAAACATTTAGGCCTTTCAAAATGATAGTGCATCGCATATAATTATGTGTCACTAAAACATTAAAATTACATATACATACAAACAATTGATACAATTTAACACATAAACTACAAATACAACAATGTCAGTGTGCGCGTGCCGACACGCTCCTCTGCACTCCTGCAACTCGCGGACCAAGATTGCTAGTCCCAGCACCCATGACCCTAGGGCCTTTCTAGCCCGGATTACCAGTTGGATCATCATCATCCCTATGACGTACATTGTTAAACTATATCATTACCCCGACACGAGAAGTGTCGCCTATTCCTTGCGGTACCATCGAGATACATTAAAGAAACTCTTCAGTAACTAAAGATATAACTGCACGTTCACCTGAAACCGCACCAAACAAAACATATTTCAAATACAATACAAAACAAATATAACAATAAATACAAGATAAAATGTCCTACAACAATTACAATATATATCAACAACGTTCGTCTGCTTGTGAATTTACGTTCACTTGCAAACTCCGTCGTTGAAAGGCTCTGTAGACATCTCAATTTCGTACCTCACGATATAATGTCCTACAACAATTACAACATATATTTTAAAAAGCAATTGGACAAACAAATGTTGCCTTCCGTTAGAGTTACAAGTAACTGGACTTAACGGGAGGTAAATGATACATACAAAACATAGCAGGGTTTAAACTGAAACAACAAACTTTGTCACAAAACAAGCTGATGGAACAGCTCCCCATGCTGGGGTGCCACTCCCCATGCATGGGAGCCCCTAGATCCCCTTCTCCCCTCCAGGCACACTGAAATGCTGTCATTTCCTCAGCCGCCTCGTGCTTTCTACACTATTTCGTTCCCAGGCTTCGACCTCGCACGCCATGCACTGATTGTAAGAGAGCACTGTCATTTCATCGACTTTTCTTCTCCTATAAATAGAGGCTTCGGCTCTCACCATCAACACCCACATTACACCTAAAAACACATCGCAAATTCACTATGCATTCACATAACGCACTCACATGTCTTCCCGAAGCCTCCTTTGCCGAATAAGAAGAAAGTCTCTTCGCCCCGAAATGAGCCATCCGAAGATCCAGTCTTTACCCTTGACAAGTCGATCACACACCACAATACACTATAACACACCACAAGAAGAAAGACTTCCTTTCTCGGAAGGACATGGGAAACACACTTAAAGTCTTCGAGCACCTAGTAGGCTAAGCATCGAGGTATATATAGCCACAAGAGGAAAATATAAATTTATTGTCTTTTTTTGTCTCATTAATATAAATATAAAATATTAATATTATGCATGCTATGTAAATAATGTTATAATATAAACAAAAAATTTAAATAAAGTAGTTATGCATGTTATAAATACATTATGTAATTATGCATGTTATATATGTATGTTGTTAGGCATAAATACACATATAGCCGTTACTATGTCCAAATAACATTGAACACAAAGTAATGCTATTTCCAATATATATATAAAATACACTTTCTAGATTAAATGTTATAAAAGATGTTAATTTAACAAAACTTCAAAACGAGACCGAAAGGGCGAGTTGGGTGCCTAACCCCTTCTCAACTCGTAACCTACCTTCTGAACCTACACATTTTCTGGTAAGATTGTTTTTTCTCTGTTTAACTTTAAAATTGATGTGGCGACTCTGTACACACATATTTAGAGCCCACAATGAGACCGGGTGTATTTAACGCGCTCTGAGTTTCTTGAGACACGTCGTTTTCATGGTGGATGACATGAGTTTTAGAACGGGGTTCTCACACATCCCAAACATGTTCAAAAGGAAAGTGCTGACATTTTTCTTGATGGTATATCGCCCTTGCATTTTTCATTAAAATATCATCGCTCCAACTGATGTGCTTAGAATTGAGAAGCTTATTGTAGATTTCGTTGAAACTTTTCACCGATTGAGCAATTTTAGATGACCAACGCGGTGCCAACTTCGCGATATCTCTCGAAATCGATTCGCTTGGGCGATATTTGTTGTAATAATCAGCTACATGCTTTCAATATTACACACTTTTTTTTATTATCACTAACCATTGGATATTGGCCAATAGTCTGAACAACTTCCATAAGCGCAAGATCTTCATCCTTGGCCCATCTTGCACGTGCAAACTTGTGTTTTTCCGGTACCGGTTCCGATTCGTCGTCCAAATCAATTGTTTCTTAATTGATTTGCATCTCAGGAACCGATGATGACATTGTCGATTCCTTATCGATTGAAGTTTCATTTATACTTGAAGTTGAATATATACTTGTTTTTCGTGAGTTATTCGAATATATGTTAAATGGACATTGCGGCATGAAAAATGGTTTTTCATAAGTTGCAAGTAATTCGAATAAAATGAACGCTACTAGACAAATTCTCAATAGTTTGAGGAACTTGAAAATTCTGAAAATTTCCAAATTTTGGATATGTAGAAATTTGGATAGTTGGGAACATTTGGATTGTTGGAAAAATTAGGCTATGTATGTATTGGGGAGTAGATGAAAATTGAGAATGTTGAACATTTTCAAAAACACGAGAGTTTTGTGTATTTTGATTTTTTCAATATCTAAAGAATTCAATAAATTTTAGAAAAAATTACTACCTCTTGGAACCATTTGGAAGGTAAGTATATAGAGAAAGTGATTTTTTAGAAGAGATGGTGAAGAAATAGAAGAGAAAATGAAGTAACAGTTTAAAGAAGAAAGAATTTGTGGAGAAAATGAAAAATGTTGCAATGGTATATCTATAGAGAAGAAGCAAAAAAAAAAAGACTTCCAACTGCCAACTTAAAAAAAATATCCCCCCTTCCCATCGGTCAGACGCATAATTAACAAAAAAAAATCTATGAAATCAGCGTGTGGGACCCATCCATCAGCCCTTCCACACCCTCAGCGTGTGTGGTGCATGCACCCGCTTTAGGTGAGTCGTGCACCACACACGCCTCCTTCCTCCTGCTCTTCCTTTTCCTTTTCTTTCTTCTTATTTAAGAAGACTTTTCTATCTCTCTTAATTGGCACCCTAAGAAGAAAAGCTCTATTGGTTTCTTCTTCTCTTCTTAAATAAGAAGATAAGATAAGAAGACCAATGGTGATGCTCTTAAACATCTCATGAGCTCGTTTGACACTGTAGGCTGCTTTTGAATCTCAGACAAGAAAAGAATACGTGAAAGTTATTTTAGTTTATATAATGATACATGGTATTAACTGTTGCAAAATTTTCGAGCTAAATATTTTTTTTATATTTAAGTCTAGTCATTAAATCATAACACATGTCAATCACAATCTTTTTCTTTTTTAAAAAATCTGATTAATTAGTCACATGTCGTATTCGAAAAATCACTTGTAGAATAAAAAATTTTATGCCACCGATAAATGAAATTAAATTCTTTCATTTTCGTAAAACCCTCGATAACTAATTTCCCTTGTATGTTCCCACATTCAAACGAAGCCCTATAATCATAAAGTTGTATCTTTTCCCACTAAAACTCTAAACAACCATCTTTGTAAGGTTGATATTTCCTTCCTTCTATAAATATAGCCTTGTTTTTCTTTATTGTTTGTTTTAAAAAAAAATTTATTCAATAATTTATGCATCGAATCTCTACCTCTTTTCAATTTTTTATTTTCTTTGAGAACATACCACTCACTCTATTCGTTTTTTTTAAGATTAAGGAAGTAGGCTTTTAAGCAATTTTATTTGTGCATGTATATAAAAATAAAAATTTATGTAGGACAGTCTTACGAATCTTAAATCTATAAGACGGAGCTCTAAAAATGATATAAATGAGGTTACTGGAGCGGACAACCCATTAAAAAGTACTGTGGGTTATACATCAAGGAAACGAGTAAAAATAAGAGAGAGAACTGAGCTGAATAGGTAAAATTCGAGCCGGATCAAATGACCCGAACCCAAATCCATGTAAAAAGCACGGGTCAAAGGCTTAGAGGCGAACGACCAAAATGAGGGTTAAGAAGAGGATTGAGAAATAAGTGAGGCTATCCACACCTCAAAATTTTCTCCTTACACCATCATTTTCTGTAATGTATAACATAATGCACAATCGAAAATATGATGTGGAGAGCAAACTTTAAAGTGTAGATAACCCCACCCTTTGCAAATAACTTTAGGAAAAAAGGGGACGTGTGTCGTACTGTGGAGGCGCCAGAAAAATAATGAATATTTTCATTAATTGGTTTGGTGCTCTCCTTCTTTCAAATCGTATGTCCGTGTCCTCCTTTTTTTCCAAACTTTGCTACCGAAATCCTTTTGAGCCCAGACTTTGTATTTTAGTCTTAATTCAACTTAAAACTTTAATTAACTTTATTTTTAACATAAAATGTCACTTTGTAATCAAAAGTGACATTTAAGGGCAAAATTGATACTTTTCAAGTGAAAGAAAGGTAATAATTTTCATTAAAATGCAAAGTGATACTTTTAGGGTCAAAAGTTATACTTCTAATGCTAAAAATTGATACATTTAATTCTAAAAAGTAACACTTTTAAGGCTAACAATTTTTATTTATAATGCAAAGCGACACTTCTAGGGCCAAAAGTGATACATTTTATGCTAAAAAGCGACACTTTTAATTCTATAAAGTTACACTTTAACGCCAAAAAGTAACAATTTTAATTTATAATGCAAAGTAACACTTTTCGAAGCAAAAGTGACACATTTTAGGTCAAAATTGACATATTTATGGCCAAAAGTGACACGTTTAAGGTAAAAATTGAAACTTTTTAAAAGAAGAAAAGTAATAATTTTCATTACAAATACAAAGTGACACTTCTAGGACCAAAAGTGACATTTTATGCTATAAATTGACACTTTCAATACTAAAAATTGACATTCTTTATTTATAAACGTGAGGGGTGTCATTGTAATTCCAAAAGGTTGAGAGGTTGTGTTGAGATTTATAAATTTTGACCTATTTAACGTGAATAGGTCTGTCTTACGATTAAGATCGTAAGACTGTTTACATGAGACTTACTCATATATATATATATATATATAAATATCTTTGTTGTCCACCATATAATATTGAAAGGTGCATATTGAGACATTTAGGTAGTATAAATACGGAATATGGCTTTATTTATTTCATAACAAAATAGACATTCATGGGACAAAACTATTTCATAAATTAATGAGGGATAAGTGCATCACTATTCCATGTACTTTTGAACTTTTGGGTATCACCTCATGTACAATGCAAATGCACTTTAATGACCAAAGATGCCACTCTTTGCACGCCTATGGTTCCTCAGCTAGATGTGGTTAGTGTCTTATTTGTTAAGTGAGATCGAAATTATCAATTTGTACATATTAAAAGTTTAATGTATTAATTAAATATCTTTTTCCATTTAGTAATTTTAATATATTAATTTTGTTTAAAAAAATTAAATATCTTTTTTGCCAACATCCATTTCAGAGACCTCGATCTGAGTACATGTGTGTTGTATATGGAATACTACCAAAAAATTTAAAAGCATAAGAACTAATGGTGCACTTTGTCTTAAAAATAGACACTCATTTCGAAGATAAATGAGATATTATAGAATCTAGATCCCTTCTTAATCTAACACACTCAATATTCTTGAGTATAATGGCTTTCCTATAACTAGACTATGCTTTGATACCAATTGTGGGATTTTTAACAATGTTTACTTAAGTAAGGTGATCACTGAGTTAATCAATTCTTTAATCAAATAAAGAAGAGATAACTATTTGAAAAACAATTATGATCCTTAAATGGTTGAGAATCTAAATTTGAGAGTTGAGCACAGTAGAAATGTTGAGAATCTATCAAGATAAGTTACGATCTTATCTTGCATGTAAAGGTCTTAGTGATGATCAAGTATATCAAATAAACGGATTAATATTTTTTTGAACAAGAAATACCAAACCAGCTATGTTCATGCAAAAAAAAAAATATAATAATAGTTAAATGATGAGCACCGTTTAAGTAAATAGTTTAAGGGATATAGAAATTAACACGAGTATTTCAGATGGTTCAGATATCAAATTCTACATACACCCCTTTCACAGCTCTCTGGCTCTATGAAACAATAATCCACTATATTTTCGAAAGATAAACGAACTATTGAAGTACAATTCTAAATTTTCCTCTACCAGTTGGCAACTCAACCCCAGGACACTTTACAAAGTTCACAAAAGGGATTTATGCTTCCTTGTATTGACTCTTAGTAGTCTGATGAAGCTTCTTTTGTAAATCTGTGTCAATCTCTGCTATTCTTAATTAAAATATAATTGTTTGGATAAACAGTCATATTTTTCTTGAAGGCTCTCGCAGATTTTTATAGAGAGGGGATCTTGATCTTCTTTGGATGGCTCATGCTGTAATAAAGTGAATATAGAACATCTCAAGTTATTCTGAACAATTGCTTCTTAGGATAGTTGTTTAATTGCTTGATGATTCTTTACCTGTTTTAGTGATAAGTACTTCTTGTCTTTGTACTTGCCATTAATCACTCTTATATTAATTATTTACTCTCTATGTTTCATCCAAAGAGTTCATATTTCAAAATCTAATAATTAAAAGATATATAACTAATATTAGAGTTGGTTATAATTACATAAATATTTTAGCATAATTAATATGTTAATACCAAATTTAGAACCTTAAATTTTTAATATTATGAAGATTATATACAAAAAATTTAAAAATTAACTTTTTAAAGTAAAACATTCAAAAAATAGTATATTAAACTATTTGTGTAGAATGAAGGGGCTAGCTCTCCTTATCCTCTACATTATGTTTTAGGAAAGTCTTTCCCTTTTTATAAGCAATCTTAATTTCAAAGTTTTCATAAAAATTTAGTTCTTATGAAACGGCTAGATGAGCAACTTGTTTTTCTCGATCTATGTGTCGTATAATTTGTAATCCACTTGTTTATTCTTTTAGGTATCGTTTGATAGCCAGGATTAATGTTAGATAGGATTAATAAGTCGAGTTCTTGATGTTTGGTACGCAATAGGTGATCGGGACTGATAGCACGAGTTACCCGGATAAAGTCATTATCCTCTCACTATTAATACCAAGGGGGATGGTGGTATTATTAGCGCCTTCACTAAAAAAAATTAGGATTAACATTTGTAATCTCAAAACTACCTCTGATATACAAGTGAGGATTAATAGCGGGGGCACTAATAGTACTGAGATTAATAATACTTCTTATCTTCATCCAACTACCAAACAAGCCCTTAGGGTTTAGAGCATTCCTTTATAGATAGTTGTCTGTTTAAGTTTATTTGATAGTAACTCCTCTACGAACATTGTTAACCTTATAACTACTTCTACAATTTTCCTTACAACTAAGCTTTGAAAAAGGGTAAGGTTATCTTTGTCCAAAACAATTTTCTCAATTCAAAGCTTAGTTGTAAAAAAAGTTGTAGGATTAATGATAAGACTAGCATTTTACTATATTTTTATGAAAATTATGTTAATTTAGTTTTGCAACATCAAAGACTAACATACAAGGTCCTAACAAATATTATTTTAATATGATAAAAGAAATGTAGAAGAATAAAAACACATGATTAATAAGCTAAACTTTTTAAGTTACATATTTTTTTTAGGGTAGCGCTAAATAGACCCTCAAATCCTTTAACTTGACCCTCATTTTTAATTATTTTTTTCTTAATGATAAGAATACCCACCAAATGGACAATATTATCATTTATGTATCTAAGTAGACCCCCCTTACTTTTTCATATAACACAAAACCTCGAACTAAATCCCCCCCCAACAAATATATATACTCCCTTCTTCCCTACTCATTTGTTTGCATTTGTGAGCAATTATCAAAAGTTTTCTTTTTTAAAAAACCTTCAACAACCTTCATTTTTGGTGTGAAAAAAATCAAGCATGAAGTAAAAACAAGCATTTCTAACCATGTTGTTTTTTCAAGTAAATGAACCCCTCGTCTTGAAATGTTAGGTTTGCACCAACTGAACATTTGAGTAATGTTCCGTCTCTAGTGGCCGAACATTACTCAACAGTTTGGTTGGCTCCAACCGAACATTTATTTGGTGCTGGCCAAACAATTTATCAATGTTCCAACAGCCCCGGCCGAACAACTTTGATTGTTTATGTGTAATTATTTTTGTTAACAGGGTTCAAACACGTTGTCTACGGATCCTAATGTTGTTAGTCATCCCGATAATGAGATTGCAGTTGATACATTACTTCAAAAAAATGATGAGATCTTACATACTGTCCATCGGGATTGATGGAACAATTTACAAATGTTCCACCGAGAGTGGTGGAACAACCAAACTGTTGGCAAATCTTCCATGGTTCAGGGCCAAAAATTTAAGCAAAATTGGTCAAAATCTTCAGTTTTTTTCAATATTTTGGCTCTAAAATACTCACAATCAACACCAAAGTGATCCTAATTCCTATCTCAATCCTAAACACTTCATAAACAAATTACATTATAACAAAACACCAAATCAAAATCAATGAAAAATATATATAACTTGATTCTCCATTTTGTCAAAAAGAAGATAAAGATAAGTTGTGATGAAGATAGGTGGTCTTTTCTCTTCAAATTTCTTCAAATATGACTTTAGAAGGAAGTGAGAGGAGAGTGGGGTATGGGTTTGCAGTTTTGTGTACGTAAGGTAAATTGCTCAGAGGGGGGTGGTTTTGTGTAAAATATAGATTTCAAAATTGAAAAGGGTAAAAACAGGTAAGCATGGAGGGATACACTCAGTGTTTTGGAGTATTTTAAAATCTGATAGGGGATATATTTAAAAAAAGAGTCGACTAATACGTTTTGAGGGTTTATATACCGCCACACATTTTTTATTATTCTTCTTTTATTTTATTTTATTTTTATTGTGTGTTGAAGGGGAGTGTAGACCAATATGAACATATGTTCTTAAGAATTCCTATGAAATGGAAAAACTGAAAATAGTAAAAGGTTGAAATTTTGCAATAAATTTGAGGTAAATAGTGGGAGAATCTAAGTAACAAATTTTTATTTTTTTGCAATGATGAGATTGAGACTCATATATTCCTTTTCGATCGATTTCTATAAAAGCTAGGATGTCGTTTTACTAGGAAGAAAGACGAAAGAGCCGGGAAAAAGGCATTACCTTAGACACCCATCATTGCACCCGACAATTATTTGTCCCCTCTCTCATTAATTTGCTTTGTTTTATTTAGGAGTTGGCCATTATTATTAATTATTAATAATTCATCATCGCTTATTCATAGTTTTGTTTTAATTTCTCAATATTTGTAATTATGATACTATTAGTTAGCAGTATTTTTATTAAGTTAAAATAAAATGATTCACTCTTTGGCTTCAATTCTCAAATTATAGTCCCTCGATCATTCTAGGTGCTCTGATGTTAACTTATTAAGTATGTTTTTTGTAAACTCATCTTACAGATCTTTATTCATTAGATTTAAACTCTACTCACTTAAGTTTTTACAAAACTCATTTAGAGTAATGTTTGGGTTTTAACTTATAATTAGTCATATTTATAATTTATTGAACAAAAGCCAATAAGTAAAAAACCAATATTTTTGATGGATCAAAAAATCCAAAGATCATGAAAAAACACCTCCACTTCAGCTGGGATAGGATCATTAAGTATCTTTAAGTCCTCCTAATTGGCACCAAGTAGCAAGCAATTTGCCACTTTATTTCCTTGGCAATGCAAATTTGGAAATTACAATTTTTATTTTGACATAAATGGAAAATACATAGCTATGCATATTTATGGTGGTAGACAATTATATTTTTCCTTATTACTCTTTAGAATTTCATCAAAATAAAATAATAATAAATATTTCATCACATAATTAATAATAAAATATGAGACTTCCATTTAATTTCAAGATGTACATATACTAATTATGTATAATGAATTGATGACAATGAGTTAATATTACATTAAATATATATTTTATTTTAGTAAGTATACTTTTGTTTTATATAAAATCAAGGTTGTAAAATATATTATGATAATAATACTCATTACACACACTCTTTCATTAATTATGTACCCATTACATTCACTCTCTAGAATGTACAATAATGATAGTATTAAATGAAAATATTTATTGAAAAGAATGGTAGAAAATTTGTACACCAAAAGCTTTTAGGAACATTAATTGGAACATCTTAAAATAGAAAATAAGAACATTTATCCGAGATGAAAAAATTATTAGACTAATTATGGCTCTAATCAGCTTGGAGATTGATCTTAGGCCAATATCTTGAGAAACCAGAAAAAAGTTGCATTATATAATTACAGGTTAATGTAACATACGTTGAAAGCAACTTATATATTAGAAGTATTTTAATCATTTTAGTTTATATCACCAATTTTTAGCTTATTTAACGAACAGACCATTTAATTTATGACACTAAGTCATTTCTGAATTGCTAATATTAGATACTCCACACAAGACACAAAATTGTTTTGCAGTTGGAATTTTGAAGCGAGCAATTAAATCATTCTTCATAACATATACATTACATAATTCAAAATATTTTCTTCGTCAGTGGTTGCGCCCACATACACATACTGGGAGATGGATAAAAGCTTGACCAAACTCCACTTAAACAAAAGAACCCAACTCCTCTCTCTCTCACACACACACACAGATTGTGTGCATACAATGCATATATGAACGTGAGAGGGGGGAACAAGCTAAAAACACACAACTGTTGAGTCTTCTGATGAAGATGACTGATGGAGTGGTAATGGTGAACTGATGAGCTTTGGACCATGGTCCAACCTGTCAGGGTTTCTACTTTCTAGCAGGGAAATCCACGTGACAACCAGCTCTTCACTTAATAATTCTGCATAATAATAATAATAATAATAAATACCCAATCATTCACATTCAAAAACCCAACTCTTTCACTTCACAATATTTTCTCTTCTGCCCCCTACATTTCACAAATAGTTTCACCAACCTTTTCCTCCATTGTACTCGAGCACATACATAAACAAGGTACACAAAACATGTAGACCAGTCTGCCTAAGCAGTACAATCTATCCATGTTAGTTGTGATAACCCATGGGCATATGGGTCCCCAACTCTCCAAACTCCACAACTGCAAGTCCATTTCACACGTTTGTCTGACTTTCGACTTTCTCCTAACCCCCAGGAAGAATATCATTAATAACAGCCAACGGTACACAAAGACATGATCTTTTTACATCATAATTAAATTACAATCATCGAATACCAGAAACAACTAAACTGCAACTTGTCCTTTGCGACACAAAATTATCAGATTTCTATAAACCACTTCACATCAACAATTGCAAATTTAATTTTGGATTTCAGTAACAGAATATGATCCATACGTATTTTACAAATAGTAATTTAACGATTATAAGCTAGCAGTCTACCAAAATTTTAACTTAATGCCATAAAAATGTGCAAGTCCAGCAAGGGCAGAAAGAATAAACATGTAGACAATTAAGATGATTAAAGCTGAGGGAGAAGAAACAAACAGGGTATCCACGGACAAGTTTACCAACCCAGTGAGTAAATTTGCCTACAGGGATAAGGGTAAAACCGTTGGTTAGTATCAAGAATTCAAAGATGTGAAACACTTGTAAAAAATTATTTCTCACTCACCACAAGAAATGCCCCCAGTAAGTTTTGGTTAAATGCTTCTTCAAGCAAGGAAAGTTTATGCCCGGGTATATAATCAGATAACATTACTATCCCTAAAACCTGCAAAGTGAGTAAAATATTTTAGATGAAACCAATGAGGTATCCCACAACCCTAACAAAAGCATCTTGAATGTGAAGAAATTAAGGACAATAACAGATTTTAGGAACTATGAAGTGATGATTTTTGAAAACTTGATAAGGCTCTCCAAATCTCCTTGAAACTTCAGATCAAGTAGCTCATGCAAATCAAATTATGTATTTTAACAAGTATTTATATACTCTCTACATTCCCCCAAAGAGTCCATGTTTAAAAAGTTTAGTTATTAAGGGTTATATAACTAGCATTAAAGATTGATCAGAATTACAAAAATGCTTGAGAATAATCAATACGTTAATATCAAATGTGGAGTGTAAAGTTAAAATGTTATGGAAATAATCAACATAATTTTTTTTAAATGGACTCTTCAAGTGAAACATCTAAAAATAATATGGTTGACTCTTTGCCAGGGACGGAGGGAGTAGATATTTTTTAAAAATGGTAACATAGGCTTGTTTACCCTCTGCATTAACAGCTTTTCACACACACACACACACACATGATTATTTTATTTTCAAGAATCTAAAGTAGACGAAGTTGGAATTTTCATTTTTTGCAGTTAAATAAGACAGTTACAATGTGAAATTTGGTAAGATGGTACAGTGGATTTGGCAGCTTCATAATGTAAGCAACAAAACCTAATTCTAGTACTTGCCACTACGGATTCACGTGAACAATGATCCTACATAATTGTGTATTTCATTTTTCACTCCCCAGTCTCGAACTCTGCCAGCTAACTATATGAGTGGTTTCAAATCTAGGCATTTAATGAAATTGTACTTCGAAAATCAAATTATTCCACTGACGGAAAAAAATCACCAAGGTGTTGCAATGTGAAGAAGAGAAACTTACCACAAAAAGATTAACAGAAGGAGGAAAACACTACTTCTAGGTAAGCAAATGCACTACAAAGATCAACTTATCAAAGAGCGAAGATAGCCATGGTGGGAGGGCGAGAACATCATAAAATATGATTTCAGATGACAATATTAATTTAACAAATTTAATGCACTCCCCAACTTTGTGATCGATCAGCATAGTCTCAAATAGAAACTCTCCCTAATCAAATGAGGAGCCATTTTAGCACCATAAACACATTAGTGGCCTGAGTGGTCTTCTATGTTAGATCATTTCCAATGATGCACCAAAGAATCTCAAGAATATGATAAAACGAGTCTTCAGTTGTAACCCTCTGTTCCCAGGGAAGGACCTAGCCCTTCACCCCAAGCTTGCCTTTCCCAGCCAGATGCAGTGATGCACCTTTCTTGACAAGTATGGAACTCCTGCTTATGCAAGCTACCGAGAATGGTAAACTGGAGACAGACCTAAGCTTTGGCATATTTTTTGGTGAACATCTCATGATATCTGCAATTTCTGCAGCCAACCATATCTTTAAAACCTCTAGTTCTTCCTAGAAGATTTGGAAGATAATGCATGAAGAAAACACGTTCCGAGTGGATTGAAGGTCAATCTTTCACACACTATCCACTGAAGAAGGAAAGGGAGGGAGGGCACACAGAATATCAAAACATTCATCTACAATAACTCTATGCCTCCCGTTTGGCCTCTTTAGCTTCTTCTAATCCACTTGTATGTACAAAATGGTGTAAGCTGGTAATTGAACGAAATAAAATGATTGGTTCGCATTTATTCTTACCAGTTTCTCTCATCTTTTTTTATATGGTGATGAATAGGATCTATTCATATTAATGGAATATATGCAACAAACAAATCCCTATTATTTTACTATATTTCCAGCTTCATCCCCAAGTTCACTAGTGGTTTGAGCCATCGCACAATACCCAAGACTCTGCACTCGACCTGCAACCACATTCAGTTTCTTGCTCTTCCAAGAGACTAAATTTCCACCCACAAATACACAATATCTTGTAGTCGATTTTCTATCACTTGTTAACCTTTCCCAATTTGCATCAAATAAACCTCTACCTGCATATGCCTATGATTTGTATACAAGATACCTCCACCAGGCGCACCGCACCTATCAGATATAATGCATTTCAATGAGTTGTAGTAGGAGTTTCCATAAATTGACTTACCACGCTCAAAGGAAACAATTTTTGACGAGTCACTGTAAGATAATTCAGCTTACCAAGGATGTTCAAATATCTCCCCCACACCAGTTGTAAGCTTTTCATTAGGATCTATCAGGGTATCACATGGTTTTACTTCAAGCAATCCAACTTCCTCAAGCAAGTCAAGAACATACTTTCTCTATGTCAAGAATATCCCTTTATTAAATTAAGTCACTTCGATCCCAAGAAAGAACTTCAAACTACCCACGTCCTTTATCTGAAACTTCGCCTGAAGACGAGACTTAAGCGGCGGGGTGGCAATTCGTGCTATCGTGTCGTGTTCGTGCCTCACTATCATGTTTTCATGTTATCTATCTTATTTTATCATAAATATAACAAAAAAATATTATTTTGAACATATTAATAATTTCGTGTCTTTCGTGTCATGGCGTGTCGTGTCGTGCTTCGAGTCATTTGTCTTTGTAATCGTGTTTTATAATCGTTTCGGGATTCGTGCTATCATGTCGTGTCAGTCATTGCCACCCCTTATTAAACGCATCAATTCACAGTCTGTAATGACAATGATATCAACTAGGTCGCAATTGGGTGTTACCGGTTACATTTGGATAAAACCATTAACTACGTATTAAAGTTAATTGGTATTTTTTGGTACTCCCTCCATCCCTAAATTATCGTCTTGGTGGACTTGACGCACTGTTTAAGAAAATACATTTGACTAGATTATTAATATTAGTTTGATATGCAGTTTACTTTAAAGGCCATGTGTATGTGGCTCATAATTAAAGTAAGATGAAAAAATTAAGGATAAAGTGGTAAAAATGTTGTCCTAAAAAGAAAAGTTTCAAACAAGACAATTATTTTGGGACGAACGAAAAAGGAAAGTAGGAAAAACAGGACAATAATTTGGAAACGAAGGGAGTATTATCGAATAACCCATTAAGTATTAATGGGTATAATTGGATAACACTCGATTCTATCCATTAATAAATGGGTATTATCCGGTTAATACCCAATAAACTTGGTCACCTTTTTTCAAAAAAAAAAAAAAAACTTTCAAATTATTTAGTATAATTACATTTCAATAAATTTTCAAACAACTAGTCTAGCCTAGTGGTAACTAGTCTTAGAATAGACAATTTGACCCAAGTTTGAAACTTCCCAACATCAAGTACACATCTATTTATGTTTTTAATAAAAATAAATAACATGCGGTGGTGGTGGTGGAGGCAGCCAGAGACTACCGGTGGCGGTGACCAACGACCGGCAGAGGTGGTGGGCGGCGATGGCGGTGGTCAATGGCAGCGGCAATCGACTGTGGCTGGCGGTGGGGGCGGTGACAACTCACATGAAAGATCGAGATTTGAGAATAATGGGTAAGCCAATGGATAACTGGATAAAAACTCACATTCATCCATTTTAAATTGGTCACTATTGGGTAACCCATATAAAACCCAATAAAGTTATTAAGTTTTAAATGGTTAAACCCATTAAGTCTTTTATGAAGGGTTTAGTTTATTGGGTAACCCAATGGATTGGATCAAATATGGTCACCCTTATTATCAACATAGATGATCAACATAACACAACCACTATCACTATGCTGAAAGAAAGCAGTATTGTCACTCTTACTTCTTTTACAGCCCAAACTCTAACATTACAACACTAAACCGTACAAATCAAGAAAGAGGTGACTGTTTCAACCGGCACAATGATTTTCTCAACTTGCACACTTTAACCCCATATTTTGACAGAGCAACAAACCCATGCAAATAACTATGAAGAAAAGCATTATTCACATCTAACTATACCAGGTCCAATCGTTAGCAGCAGCCAGAGAAATCAAAAGACAAACAAAATTCAATTTGGCAACCGGAGAGAATGTATCTCTGTAATCTATGCCATAAACCTGGCATAGCCCTTACCAACTAATCTAGCTTTCAACCGAGGAACAGTTCCATTAGGATTCACTTTAACGAGATACACCCAATAGCCTTGTTACTCATGGAACAAACAACCGTATAAGTGAGGAAATCATAAGATGATGTAGTGAGGAAATCAGATGATATAGACTCAAAGAAAGTTGCATCATGTGACGCCAAATACCAACCTAATTCTCGAAAAGAACACTAATACCCTATATTGGTACGAGAATATCCTACAAAAACACATTTTAACGCTCTATGATCTAACTTACCCTCTCATAGTTAAACATCTTAGACAATATAGGAAACAATAACCGAGAAGTAAGAACAGAATAGGGAATTTTTCTATTAAGAACAAAAGAGGATGATTAATAAGGAACGCAGCTGTGTGAACTACATCTGCCCAAAATAGCTTAGGAACAGCCATTTGTAACATTATTGCTCTCGCAACCTCCAACACATGGCAATTCTTGTGTTTAGGAACACCATTTTGTTGAGAGGTGTCAACACATGAAGACCGATGAGTAATCTCATTTCTAGAAATATAAGAAGTGAAAAGCCTAGAGAAATATTCTTTAGCAATATCACTCCGAAGGTTTTAAAAAGGGGAACTAAAAAGAGTTTTAACACAAAAGGAACAAAATATTTCAAACATCACATCTCTAGACTTCATTAAATATAATCAAGTTCTCCTTGAATAATCATCATTAAATGTAACAAAATATCTAATACCAGTTTTGGAGGGCACAAGACAAAGACCCCAAACATCAGTATGGATGAAGACAAATAAGGATGCAGCCCTTATATTGACTATTGAAGGAAATGGTACATGATGGTGCTTAGCCAACTCACATGACTCACAAGGAAGGGTAACTATAACGACAATACATTTGAAAAGGGGATAATGTGCTTTGACACAACTGATGCCACAGCCACAGTAGAAGGATGCACAGCAACAACTTTATCAAAGTAAATACTACACATCAGATTCACTTCCTTTATCAATAATCTCCTATGTCAACAAATGTTGAAAAAGATAATATCCAGGAAAAAAGGAAACTTATAACTGGTTCCATAATAAAGAATACTTTGATCTGCTGACAAGTAGATGACTTTATGGCATATTGAAAGTTAGGCCATCTGCAGATAGCACTTGGACACAAAGACATGCTGACCACTAAACCATATAAAAACCTATTATATACCTCAATTCTTAGAAGAGAGGGAGAGGGAGAGGGAGAGAGAGAGAGAGAGAGAGAGAAACTAACCTGTAGGTTTGAAGCCAATACCGAAGTAACATAAGTCAGGTTGCACTGCAAAAGAATTGTCATTTAGTTTTCTTAAAATTCATACTTAACACAGCGCTTCTTGCTCCAGTGAAGACTCGATTGCTAGTCATATATTCCCACTTATCAGCAAATGAAATAAATATTACGAACCATTCTCCGAGAAGGTCTTTCAACAAGCCTGTCTAGAGTGAATGTTAAGCACCTGTTTGAAAAGAAAAAGAGTCACCTGGTATGTGAACCTTCACAGTTGGAAGGAGTACATATGTTACCAAATAAAGACATACCAGAAGACAAGAAACATAATCCAAGTTCTGGTCCTCGCCCATTTATTAGTTTTACCATTCAAATTTCCGAAGAAAAGATAATTTCCCAACTGGACTCCAATAAGATACATGCCCCAATAACCTGACAAGAAAAACAATAAAATGCCTAATGAAAATGAAGCATCAAGTGACGAGAAGCAAAATATAAAAAAATAAAATCACAAAGTTTGTTCATGATTACGAGGGCTTCACTTTGTAATTGGAGGAAAGGATTTTGACAAACCAATAATAACATGTATATACAGTGATCTTTTCAGGTGTAACAATTGCTGGCCCATTCTGCAAATACTAAATATTCACTAAGATTTCTACACGCATAGTTAATTTGCCTTGACAAATCAGAACAAATCTAGAATGGGAACAAAAGGTACCATATTGCATGGAGGGAGATTCTCAATCATAAGCTAACAACGGAACTAGAGAATTTGAGGGACACTTCTCCGATCATAACCAAGATATCTACTCAATTTATTGTAGAAATTTTTGGTATCACTGGACCATGCAAACTCGAAATACTTTTTCTTGGATAAAGGAACGGATTGCTCGCTCCATTTTCGTATCGCTCATGATATATATCATAAGCCAGACATCTATTTCAAGTGCATATCCCATTTTTGCACAGTAGGGTTATGAAAATCCACGAGAAGCGACCGGGCGTATTGTATGCGCCAATTGCCATTTATAGACACTTCACAAAATGCAAAGTTTAGCAAGACAAACATTCTAAATAAAAATGTTAAAACCAATTTTCTTAGTAATCCTAAACAATCAAGAGGAACTTCAGAGCAGATGGCATGATATGGCGACGAACCTTTACCCATACCAACCATCAGATATATGATAATAAAATAAACAACAAACCAAAGAGCTACGCTATAAATCTGATTGGGGTTATCTTCAAGTAATTCTCACCAAATATACTAAATATTCCTTCCTTGTTTTGGCTAACAATGTCTGTTCCCCTTGTAGTAGAAAGCAGATACACATTTAACCCTAGCATCAAGCAAACTTGGTAACCTAAAAAGTTACAAATTCAAGAGTTACCAACGGTGAGAAATTGTTTTTAATCACAGAAATCAACAACTGAGACAAACCGAAGTATACCAATAAGTATCAAGGAACCTAGAATGCCACAATAACGTGGGGCAACATTAATAATTGATGTTAGAATTGATACAGCAGCAAGTGTGAAAAAGAAATTCCAGTGCACTCCATATTCCCCCACATGAACCTAGAAAGAGAAATGTAAAGAGTGAAGTCATGTAGAAAAGGCATGACAAGGTAATAACCTGACTTACGTAACCACAACTATAACATAGTACATCAATTATTACAATATACTGCCCAATGAGTTTATGTTTTCATTAGCTTTCACCGCAGACAAAATGCACCTACAGATATCAAGAATAGGAGGGGGCACTATATGCTAGCTTTTAACCGGTTGTCTTGCTTATTTTCATAGTGGAGAAGAGAAATGAAATGAGCATATATTACTCAACAAGGGTGTCACTGGTGCATAAAAATTGACTTCAAACAATCAAGCCAGCTGAAGTAACTCAGTTCAGACCAAACAAAATGTCTTTAGGAACCACAGACTGAATGAATGAGGAGAATCTGCAATGCACAAACATTTGAATCGGAAACCATAAGAGATCCATCAGTCAACTGCTTACTCATAGACAAGGACTGCAAAGAAACACCAGCACTAGGAACGTTAAGTTTAACAATGTCAACTTTTTTCTTTCCAAAATGTTATTTTAGTTCTCATGGTCGAGTCTATACTCCAAGAGAATCAAGAAGGAACGAAAAGAAAAAAAAGATATTCTGGTTAGCTTTCAGCTTCTCAGGAACAATCTCTCAATTTCAGATCATATCACCACCGTTCCGATAACATTGGGTTGGATCCCTTACTGGCAGAAATGCATTCCAGCTGAATCTCTACCATCTCGCCCCTTATATTCCCTCCTATTGGGTTTAGACATAAGAAGGGATTCCCAACTGGCTATTACATGTTTAGTTGCTGATGATCTCCCTTTCAATCTCATTTGCCTACTTATCCTATTTCACTTAGTGATTGACTGTTGAAATTCCACAATAGATGATAAGAATTAAGAAGGCTCAAGACTTTCATCGAGCATGCAGGAACACTTTATGAACTGTAATTTGATGAGACAACTCCCAAATTAAGGTTTTTATTGGAGAATCAGACTGCGGGTTTAAGATAAAATAAAAATTAGATTATCAAGACTTTCATTGAGCATGCAGGAACATTTTCTGAACGATAATTTGATGGGACGTCCAAGACTAAAAATGGAAGTAAAGAGTGCCAATAGATCATCTTGTTATAGGTGCCTTCCATATACTGAATCTGTGTCAGGTCATTAAAAGGACAATAAAATTTTTTAATATGACATTTCACACAAATAAGAAACATATTATGAAGAGATAAGCAAGAATATGTACACAATAAATGCACTCTTACATATCCTTGCAGTTCAACATTCAATAATCATCCAAATATCAATGCAAAAGTAAGGGCAAGCCTTGTGCAACGTAAGGTAGCTTCATTGTGACAGCAGGCCACAGGTTCAAAATAGAAACAGTGTCTCTCTGCATAAAGGCTGCATACATTAGACCTTCCCAAGGCAATGGCAGGAGCCCTGTGCCTCAGGCGATCCTTTTTTATTTTTCGATATGAACTCTGATAAGAGTAACCCCCCCCCCAACACAGAATCATATAAATTTCCTAGAAACCCTTTCCACCTCAGGATCCCAAAAAATACTCACCCTCGGATTTTCCATAAGGGAAGCCAGAATCTTTTTTTTTATAAGTAAATATAAAATATATATAAACAGTATCAAAGCAGGTGATGCGGCCTTTGTACACTAGGAGTATACCTTACCAAAAGAATTATCCTCGATCAATATTATTAACAAAATCTACAAGAGTTGTGTTAGGACAGGAAGTTGAATGATCTGCCTCGGAGCACCAAAAATGAACATTCTTCACATCCAGGACAGACATTTCTGCATTGTCAAAATCCCTATGGTTTCTCTCCCTCCAAATAGTCCAACACACTCCCAAAGGAGCTGTCTCTCAAATGAGATTTCTCCTATTCTTGTACCCAAAAGACCAGCCCCTAATATGATCAAGAATCGACCTCAGCATGACCCAAGTCACCTTAAACAAGCCCAGCATAAAATTCCATAGCTCTTCAGCAACTTGGCAGTGAAGAAGCAGATGATTCACACTCCCTCGCTAGACTTGCACATAAAGTACCTATTGACAAAAACCATGTGACGTTTCCGCA
This sequence comes from Codonopsis lanceolata, assembly GCA_013146195.2. Lineage (NCBI taxonomy): Eukaryota > Viridiplantae > Streptophyta > Magnoliopsida > Asterales > Campanulaceae > Codonopsis > Codonopsis lanceolata. The sequence continues at coordinate 32,835 of JABEVN020000100.1, read as the reverse complement.
AATGATCCCCTGTAAGGATAGCTTTGTGAGTCGCTTCCCGCATAAAGAAAGCCACTCTCTTTGGAGCTTGAGAATTCCAAACTGCTTTCCAAGGGAAAGAAGTTCTATCACTGTTTAGGAGCTTGAGGTAATAAGATCAAACAGAAAAAGTAATACCCCTTTTTCCTTTCCAGACCACCTTATCTACCCCGCTGTCGATATTCTGTTCATGAAGTCTCTCCAAAAGCTGCCCTACTGAGTCAATCTCCCAATCATGAAAATTCCTTCTAAGCGTGGGGTTCCAACAGGACTACCATCCTCCATAGACAAAACCAAACTAAATCTACAATCTTTGTCCGTGGAGACCTCGAATAAATTCTGGAACACCTCCCTCAAGCTTGAATTTCCACCCCATCTATCTCCCCAAAATCTCACAGTAACCCCGCTACCAATCTCAAATGCAATGAATCTCTCAAAGGGGCTCCACCCTTTCCTGATGCCTCTCCAAACTCCCACCCCAAAAGTAGAATTAACCTCATAAGGGAACCAGCAATGACCCCCTGCCCCATACTTACAAACCACCACTTGCCTCCAAAAAGCTTCCTTTACTGTGAGATACCTCCACAACCATTTCCCCAACAATGCCTTGTTAAAAAGTTTAAGTTTTCTATCATTCAGACAGACCTCCCTGGAGCAAACTTTCTCCCAATTCACTAAATGAAACTTAAAACCCTCAGACTGCCATTCCCACTAGAAGTCTCTTCTCAATTTCTCTAATATTTGTCAGATCGTAGCAGGGATCACAAAAAGAGATAGAAAATAGGTCGGCAAATTCGAAAGAGTATTCTTGATTAAAACCAGCCTCCCCCCTTGGAAAGAAGTTGTCGCTTCCACCCTGCCAATCTATGCTCAAAACGCTCAATCACACAGGATTCCACAATGCCCTGCTTTTATACGGGGCACCAATGGGAAGGCCTAGATAAGAGGAGGGAAGAAAGGTAGTCTTACGCCCAAAGAACGTCGCTAGATCCCCGAAATTATCCGCAGCACCAACCAGAATAATTTCGCTCTAGGAAATATTAATTCTTAACCCCGAAACTGCTTGAAAAAAATAGTAAAACCAAGCGAAGATACCCCTTCTGGCCTTATCTGTCCCACAAAACACAAACGTGTCGTCTGCAAAGAGAAGGTGGGATACCGACATCTCCCCCTCCCCTCTCCTTCCCACCTTAAAGCCACTTCCCATCACTGCCTTCTCTAATAATCCGCTAAGAGCCTAAGATCCTTCCCACCTTAAAGCCCCTGATAAAACCAACTGAAGAAGAATAAGCCCTAAGATCCTGATTATCCATGGTCACTTTTCTCTCCCCCCACCCAACAAGCCCACAATGCACGAAATTAATCCTAAGCCTGGAAATTGACACAAAATTAGATGGGGGTTAAGTATGCTCTTGAAAACCTGATACCTTGGACAGAAATGGAAGTGAGAAATCTTAAAATCCTTTGTCCCAGGAGGACACCCTTCAATCCACTTCTTCGCCCCTCAAATCATGGAGCTAAGGGCATCTACACAAGTAAAGAGCAAATAAGAAAGGCGAATGCAGATCACCTTTCCTAAGACCACTAGTGGCACTAAACCAATCGTTTGGTTGGCCATTAATGATGACCGAGAACGAAAGGGGACCAAGAATACCCCCATACTCATTGGTGCCACCATAGCCAAAACCCCTTTCTGTCCATCACCAAATCAAGAAATCACCAGTTGACCCGGGTAAGCTTTCTCAAAGTTGAGTTTAAAAACAATACCCCTTCTACCTCTCCTATTAAGATCCTCAAGCAACTGTTAGTCAACAAGGCAGAGTAGCCTCAATACTCTGTGACCGCCCACAAAAGCACTCTAAGCCCACACTAAACCTCCTAGGCAAACCCTTATTGAATATTTTATATATACTCCTAACCAGACTCATTGGCCTAAAATCATTAACCTTCACACCCCAACCCTTCTTAGGAACCACCGTAATGAAAACAAATTGATACTCTTACCAAGAATGCCACTCATAAGAAAAGAGACGCATAAGATCATCCTTAATAATACCCTAGTATCCTTAAAAAAGACCATAGAAAACCCATCAAATCCAGATTATTACCACCCACCATCTCCACCACAACCAACCTAACTTCCTCCTAGAGAAAGGTCTCTCCAACGTGAGATTGGGGGGACCAATCCAACCCCTCAATCATAGGTCTAGTAACATGCTCATTGATAGATTCCTTGCGTCGACGGATGGGCTGAGGGGTTTCGGGGGGATTTCCCAAGTTTGTTTACCAAGGGTTTGTCTCAGACCATGTTCCTCTTGTTCTGAACTGTGAAGGAGTGCGAAAAGGTAAGACTCCATTTTGGTTAGAAATTATGTGGTTTGAGGAGCCTGGGTTTCTGGATTGGGTTAAGGAAAAATGGCATACCTACTTGGTATAGGGGATCCTTTTTTCAGGCAAAGAGTCCACTATGCTATTTTGGGATGTTTCACTTTAAAGAGTCCACTTTCAAAAATTACGTCTACAACCTCTATAACATTTCAAGTTTATCCTTCACATTTGATATAAACATATTCATTGTGCTCAAACATTTCTGTAATTATGACCAACTCTAATGCTAATTATATATCTTTTAATTATTAGACTTTTCAAACATGGACTTTTTGGGTGGAACGGAGGAAGTATAAGCCTATCCAAAAAAAAAAATGGAGGGAGTATCATGATATCGTCTAGTCTGGAGTATGAAATTAAGGACAACTATCCAGCTTTCTCAAATTGTTGTTGAGCTCCCCATATATACCTAAAACGTCCAAATTATGATTTATACATTCCCAGAATTCTCTGCATCAATCGTGACGCTTTACATCCAAACAAATCAAAACTACAGGAGAGAGACAAACCAGATACTTGTGCGGCTGTGCCAGCCTAAACTAACGAAAATTTAAGAAAAATAAAAAAGAATTACTATCAAACCATTTAATGAGAGTCAGACTACAAATAAACTGTTATAGAAAATATGAATTACAACCAAACAATATAAACTAAGAACACTTGCCAGACTGACTTAATCAAAAACTGAGCACAAACATGATTTCATTAGTTTTCATACTATCTATACCTTTCATGTCGTTTTTAATATGTGACTACCCAGCAATCTCCTTAATGTACATCTATCTGAAAGAACAAGAACAAATTAAAGATCATTCTACCTGATAGTCCACACCAGTTGTAAAAACAAGTCGAGCAAACCCTAAAAAAAGTAATGGGCTAGTAGACAACAGCGCACTTCTCAATTTCCTAAAGCAAACACAAAAGAGAACATCAATTAAGTAATGACAGCAATGGAAAAACATAGAAAATTCAGTTGTGTAGTCCTTCAATCAAAGCTGCAAGTCAAACGCAAGAATGATTCATGTTCTAAATCAGAAAAGAATTGAACATTTGACAAAAGAATCAAAAGTAGATAGAAAAAGAATAGCAGACTGTATATAGAGCATTTCAAAGAGTGCCCATTCCAGAGATTCATTGGGATCAGAATGCTTTAATATCTTAGGTCTTGTAATGTTCTTGTTTGGTCTTTTGTATCTTGTTCTTTTGATGGACTTATTAATCTAAATTTATTTTCTTATCAAAAAGTGTATTGTAAAAAAAAACATGAGTGATAATTTTTACACTGCAATTTATGCCCCATGAAGACTGGGAAAGTTCCAACTTAATGAGGATAAACTTCGCATGACATGTCCTTCAAATAGAGGGTCATAATGCAACTCTCTTGTCCTCTCAAGTCTCACCTTTAGATACCACGTCTTCAACAAGGAATGTGGAAAAAAAGAGAGTGACACGACCAATCCTACATTGAAGTGCACTTGCTCAAAGAATTTTCTCCCTAGCATCAAGTGGCGCATTACATAATTGTTCCAAGAATGCAATCATCTCTGAACTCTGTCTATTTCATCAATTATTAGATGGAAAATAATATATCAACAGAGTTCATCTACAGAATTCTTTGATATCAAGAATCAATTGTTGTACAGTACAACCATCAATTCACTGGTGGGTTGTATAGTACAAATTCTTGATGTGAATAAATTCTGTGGATGTAGCACTACTCTTTTTCTTTTTTTCTGATAAGTAAAGCAATGTAGCACTACTCTTTTTAAATTGTAAACATGAACTTGATGTGTTAACCAAGAAACCTCCTAAACAGGCCAAAAAAAATTTATTACTTTAAAAGTAACAAAGAAAGTGGAAGCAACAAGCGCCCGCGATCTTGCTTTGCTGTATATCTCTCTCGAAACATCCTATGATTCATTGCTGAATATTGCTTAACTGCTAATTCAATTTAGCTAACCTTGTAACGGAGAAAAAAGAACATTGTAACTGTTGCAAGCCTAATATTGCTCACTCTAGAAAGTATTTTAGCAATACCTAGGACTATGGTTAGGCCCTGACCTTAATGATAGGCACCCAAATACAATGCTCGACTAAGTGGGGGCTGCTGATGAGTGATGAGGCTTACTGTTGAAGTAACTACTTTTGACCAAATCGTCAAAAAAGGGAGGAATAACTTATCTCATCTGAAATGGACAAAAATCATTCCCCCAACGGTGAGTTGTGAGGTCTGCCTGAAGTACACCCCAACAACCACCTTGCTAAAGATCGCAAGTGATGAAACAGACATATTGGTGACACCATAGATGTCAACATAAAGGTGATAAGCTCTATTATTCTTGGTCTAATCGAGTATACACTAAAACTAGTGCACGACACTTGAAGAGCTTTTTGCTGGTAATAGGGTGGTCAGCTGCACTGAAGGGATGCAACATATGCAAACTTTTCAGGGCGACGAAGTAGGATAAGGTACATGTTATGAGATAAATGGAGAGAACATATCATTCTAGTAAGAAATTTAACAACGTAGATGGAACACAGATTTACTGAAGTCAACAAGTAACTGGGAACCACATCAATTTTGATAGTCTAACAAGCAAAGACTAATAGTACTATGATTAGGACCAAAAACTTGTACAAGATGTTAAATACTGACTTGTGGTGTACTTTGGGACTGGGAAGGAGTGGGGGATTGAGGCTCACGAAAAACTAATGTTGAGTACCATGCGTATAGAATGATCTGTGGAAAGCCATCTCGTGCATCCTAAATCGAAATCATACACATAGATGGAACAACATTTCTCTCATGAAAAAAAAGATCCTCTCCTATATAAGGTCTTGCAACATTTAGAAGTTAAAACATATATGCATGCATACATAAATATATATATATATATATATATATATATTAGATGGCTCACACTGTAGAGACTCCCCGAGCTTGTCGTGAAACCAACGAATTTGCCAAGACATATGCGCCTACCCCTAGATCCATCTGATAGTCACCAAAAAGAAAAGATAATAAAACTAGGTCAGTAGTTCATGGTTTCATCCGGTGGTGGATCCAGAAAAATTTGGTGGGGGCACAAATTTAACAATATTTTATTACAATACAAAGCTAATGAATCATACTGCGTCGGAAAATTGTAATATACGTGAAGAAAATTGTGTAACTCTCGGCACGATTTTCTTAATGATTCGTTTGTATAATGACAAAGTTAATAGAGGAATTACATTTAATTCCATGAGCACATCGGAATTGTATATTTATTTGTCCAAATTGGCGTTGGGATGAAGGAGAATTATGGCTTAAAGTATAGTGTTGGAGCTGGTTAGAAAAGACCATACTTGAATTCGTCCCACAATGGAAAATTAAGAAAACTTTGGTAAGTAGCAAACTCCTTTCTATTAAAGAGTGAGATTGTATGGGTGCACCCTAGTCTTATCCATGTTTTGTTAACCTTTTTTTTTCCAGTAGGGGAATACGCATACGCACAGAGTTTACTTAATTATGGTGTCAAAACGGCGTAGTTTTGATAACTATTAATTTATTTTTTTTTTGACTGGGGTCCAATGATCCCACTTCAATCCATGTAGATCCGCCCATGGTTTCATCATAAATAAAGTCACCAATTTGAAAAGAAAGCCAAAACAAGCCTATCAGTAATTTCTTGAAGCAAGTAATTTATTGTTACAAAATCGATGAATGCATCAGAAGTTGACACAATTTACTTATGTTATTAATTGAAAATGGCCCATGCATGGAACTGTTAACCAATTCACATCAGATAAGCAAGAAACATGTACCATTTGGGTAGAATGATGAAACACTCGACTACCCTCTCCCAACACCTACTCGCAAGACTCAAAATTTATCATCTATAATATGTAATTCTGTATAGTCTTTTTAATGTTTGTAAGTAGGCACTCTCTTCCTTAACTCATCTGGAATTCTCTTTAACATCTTGATTTTAGTGAGTAGCTTTACTACTTACTAGCCAAGATACTCCAACTCTTAACACCCTAGAACTTAGTATATTTGTCTTGCCCGCACGATAGACTCATCATGCGTGACTTCATGTATTTGGGTAGGCCATAGTATAGCCAACACCCTTGAGTTGTTTGACTCTTATTCGTTAGCACGTAGAGTTGCAATTGTGTGACTCGACGTCGTTAGATACTTGACTTGACCGAGGGTTGTTTCCTATGTTTGTGTGCGACCTTGGTAGGTTGTATTCCGAATTTGTTAGACATGTTCATCAAGTCTTAAGTTGGTAGTTTGGTTCATGGTTTGATCTCGCTTGGTTTGCATGTGTACGCGTCGTAGTTTTTCGTTCCTGATAGAATTTGTCATTCCTTGGCATGCGTATCGGCTTGCCTCATTGTGAACCCAACTTGTTTATGTACTCGGATCCCTCGCTTAGACCTTTAACATGTTTAGGGCTCCATACTCGTTAACTTGCTAGAGTTACAAGGCATAACTCAACATTGGTAGAAACTCTCAAGAGTAGCCTTGGGTAGTTCGTGTTCATAACATCGGTTACACCCTAGGTCTTTACATGATTGCCCTATGCATGCTTAGATGTGTTAGACTTCATGTTGTACGTATTCATTACGTCTATACGTGTTTGCGATGCTTTAAGCATAACCTTCGTCTTTGTCGCGATGCATGAAACTAAATCGTGTATGCGTCTCGCCTTTTGGAGTTCCGATACTCCTAGTTGTTGTTTACTTCGTACATGTATTCAAGCCAATTCATTAGCCCCTTAACTTGCTTTAAGTCTCATGCTCTAGCTCGTTCAATCGTTACTTCATTCGCCGTTTCGATCATGAGTGTGTACCTTGCTCCAGGTTGTTTCGGGTGTCATTCAGGAGTCTCAGACTTGTTTTGAGTGGGGTTTCAATCTTGTTTAGTTTGAGTTTGGGTTGGGGGTCATTTTGGCTTAGTTTAGAGACCTTTTGGCCAAAATTCTTGAATGTAGTCGCATTGCCTTGCCCATTGCCCTCGCATCAGAATCTGGAAGCAACTCAAAATGCACACCTGAGGGATGCGGTCACATCCCTCCCTCCAATGCGAACGCAATGGCCCGACGAAAAGCTTCTGCAGATTTCTCAATTTTGACGTAAAATACCCAATCTAACCTTAATAACCCCCACCCCTTTTGCTCTTGTCCACCCATTGGAGGGTAATTTGGTCCCTTAACCCCTCGTATAGATCTGAACTCCCTCTCTTCTCTTCATTCTTCATCTTCAACCGGTCAAACATAGAGAGAGAGAGGTATGTGTTCCTCAAGGTGAGATTACCAGGTGTAATCTCATCCCCCGAAGATCCAACCTCCAACCATCCGATTTTTGAGCCGAGACCGTCATCGCGAAGCCCTTGACAAGTAAAGCACTTCCCACCGATTCAACCTTCGATTTAAATAGGTTTGTTGGCATAAAATGGTAAGTTACTAAACCCCTACTTTCTCTCTCTAGCTCAAAATCATGCTAGGATGCTAATGAAACTCGTGCACCCGCGTTAGTGAGGTATTCTTGTCATTATGATGAATTTCTATGGAGTTATAATTTGTATATATGTAGAAATGTTTGTAAATGGGTTTGATTACGTTTATAGAAGTATTTATGAGTTACAATGCTTATGGTTGGTTTAGAGAAACCCGGATAGATATTTAATCCCGAATTTGTTTTACGACCTAGAAATAGAAGGTTAGTATTTCGACTCAATGGAGTCAACTAAGTATTTAATGGAGTATATTCGATACTAGGATGAAATCCTACGACTTTTGGAGTTCGTTGGGTCTCGATTGGGAGATTCTAGGAATTGGTCTTGTGAACCGTTTGAGCAATTATAGAACACATGATGTTTAGGGACTTCGATTGAAGTCCCGAGATGTTGATAACTGTTAATTATTGGACCCTTTGAATTTAGGGTGTTTAGTTGGGAATGTCGACCATTGGGGTCTTGGTTAGTGCATGATGGTGCGCCGGTTCGTAATAGACTTAGGATGTAAATCCTTGTGTGATTGTGAAGAATTAGGAGCATGGTTAGACAACCTCCCATCGTGACTATTGAGAGTGTAACCCTTGGGACACTCGACGAATTGAGACTAGGTTGTTAGCCTCGATTTGTAATTGAGGTTGTAGAGAACATAGACTTAAATGGGTGAATTGTGACGGTGGGTCTACGACCACCGTCTTAATTGTGATGGGAAGGACCTTGGGAACTTATATATGATAAGACTTAAGTATGGAATATAGAAGTGAGACTCATCGGAGTCGATTAAGGATTGGTTAAGCACTAGTAAAGGAGGTGTTCGAGTTATACGGATTTGAGGCGTGTTTAATCTTAGTCATGTTGACCCGTGTGGTTACCATGCTTTTTTTTTATAAGTAAGAGTATTATATATTAGAAGCGCCAAAAAAGGTGACGCGTCCTTGTACACTAGGAGTATACATAGCAAACTAATCTAAGGCGAGACTATTAACAAAATCTACAAAGGAATAAGGGTGAGAAATGGAAGTATTAGACACCAGGACGATTCGCAACACCGTGTCTTTCAACTCAACTGCAACAAGGGTCTTTCCTTGTTATCAAAAACCCTTCTATTCTTTTCAAGCCAAATGGTCCTGCACACACACAAAAGAGCTTAAGAGGGCGGATAATTATGATATCTTTTTATTAGGTTAGTTAATGAGTGTTAATACTCAAACATCGTAAGGTGCGTGATTAATAATTGGATTTCGGGATGGAATACCATTCTAAGAGATTTTGATGGGTATATTTATGATGTCTAACGATTTGTGGACCAATTGTATGAATTAGACTATGTTGCATAATTGTTACGATTTAGACTTGTATACATGCTAGAAATGAATTCTCTATGCATATATAATGATATGACTTATTAAAGCATATTTTGTTATAATTGCTTGAAGCATGAATTGTACTTGAAATGCCGTAAGGTTTTCAACGATATTGGAAATGGGAACTTGAGTTGGACACGGGTTTCATAACGAACATAGAAACCTAGTTACTATCATGAATTGAGAACTTAGATGGGGTTACCTTGAATATAGTAATAATACCCTAATTTGGTTAACTTGTAGTAAAGACTCAACGGAGTTGCTATGAGGGAAGAATTGAATATAACGAACATCGTGTTCAATCCCTACGTTGTTTAGGGACTATATGTAACTCTAATATGACTTGTTGTTTAACAACAAATTTTGTGGTAATATAACCTACTTGATTGGTTTAGTTCGCTCTGTTGAATTTGGTCTCTATTTGGTCTTGACAAGTAAATATCTACTTGTGCATTGCATTAAATACAGGCATAACGTGATTTAATTGGTTTGGTTGGTTTAGATTGTAGTTCCAGTTGTTTTCCCGAGCATGTCTTAGCTCGTAGTTTCTCGTGTTTTTGTTGTTGTTGTCTCCGGCAACGTTTAACCGTTGAGATTGTGGTTTAGTTTCAGAGCTTGTAGGCTTGTTTTCTTCTAGTTGGCTTCCCTCCCGCATGTTTTAGCCGTTGAGTTCTTGTTATACAGGTTGGGTTTCTTGTTGTTGTGTCGGCCGTTGGATGCCGAGGGTTTGTTGCTCGTATGCGATGTTGCATCACACGGTTCGAATTTTTGGACCGAGATATTTACTATCTCTTGGGTCGTGTTTTAAGCTTGGAGATTGATAGCTTGGGCACACTGTATAATTGCGCCATTTTGCTTGGCAAGTGCTTGTCTATTCGTTAGATTGTTTTAGCTGCATGACCTTGAGATTTTGCATTGGAATCCGGGTATGGTCGTTATACCTACATCACTAGGCACTTCCATACCTGAACAAGAAGTTGATCTCATCCTCAAGTCTTCCCTGTATTCATGTTCCTTGGTGAAAAATTCACCTCATACTCGTCAATTCTATTTTAAAAAATGTATATCTCTAGCTTTTCACCATTATTTTGCTCATCTATAGTACATTTCCTACATGTAGTTCATTTGATAACTTGTTGAAATACACTTCCCATACGTTTCCTCATCTTTGACTAGAACCTGTAACTCGTCATCCTTAATGCTTTTTATTTTACCTCATTGATATCCATCGCTTTCATCTCTTCATTTTCCAGGTTTGTGTATATCACTTTCCTAGTGTCTGGATTCACAGAAAGCTTTAGACTTGGCGTCCCTCACAGTTCTATTTACTTCATATTTGACAAGCTTTTATCATTCAAATTCTTCTTAATTTTCAAAAAAACTTGCTAAGTTTTATAAGCATCTTGGTACTCTGCCAACTCTTTGGACTTGTTCATTCCACCACCTTTCCTTATCTACAAGCCATATAACTTTAGACTCCCCTAGTCCTTTTTTTATGATAAAGGTAAAGTATATATATACATATATGAAGAGCGTCAAAACAGGTGACGCGTCCTTGACATAAAAGTATACACTACACAAAAATATACCCACTAGCCAATATGGAAAATATATCATAATATGGACTCCCCTAGTCCATATTATGATATGCTCTTCATACACTCAAACATTCTCCTCCACATTCATTGGTTTCACCACTTATATTCTATGTAGGGTTTTTGACATTTGATCTTTATACAACCCGTATCTCGCCTTTAAACTCCATCACTTAATTTTCGGTATTTTAGTCTCTTTTCCATATTGTTGCTTGTTTCTAAAATTATATCTAAAACCATAACTGTGTGTCATCAGATTAGACTCTCTTCTGAAATTACCTTACAGTTCCACTTTTTATAGGCTACTATAAGGCGTTCTTTCCTCTTCCCAAAGCATGTATTCATATCAAAAGGTGGTAAGCTACCGCAAAATCTAAGATAGAACCTACGGTCGTTATTTCTATCTCCAACTCAAAATCCTCCTCAACATTTTCCTAGCCAACACGATCTATTCCAACATGACCATTAAAACCTCCTTCCATGTATATTATCTCGCATACATGTATCTCTCAAATTGATTCATCCATATCCTCCCAAAATTGAACATTGGTATGCTAGTCTAATCCTACTTGTAGTGCAAAGGCACTAATATCATTTTATTTTATTTATGATAGGTAAGTGTGACCCCTTGTTGGAATGGGGATTGGAACCAAGGACCTCAAGGTCATTGCTTGAGTTCCTTTGCCACCTCAAGGCACTAATATCATTAATTCTCTGCTTTTCTGCTGCCACTTTTATAAATATGTGTCTATCTCCTTTTTTAGATGCGGTTACAATCTACTACCATGTGAATCCCACTCCTCTGTCTTATTTTCTCGGATAGAGTAAATAAAACTTAAAATATTAGTTTTCTATTTTTCCAGCTTTCTACCCTAACCATTTTGTTTTCGTAAACACGCTTTTTCTTTATTAAGAAGAAATATTATAAACAGGTAACGCGTCCTATGTACAACACGCTTACTAATGTTTGGTCTGATCATTGTTACCACCAACTCTATCAATTTCCTAGTAATAATTCCTATCTTCCAAATCTATAATTTAAGCCTAGTAAGCTGACTAGTTTGTTGCACCGTCCTTGCTCACTTTCCACGGCACCTGAACGACAAAGTGACACATCGAGCCTATTCAGTACGCCTTGAGGGAGGTGCAAGTGCAATGAACCCATGCTGATTTCTCACCACACCCAGGTGTTCTCATTCACTACCCTCCGAGGCAGGTTCAACATGTCACACTCATCGATCACACACGGGTGATGTCATAGTCGTTACATTAATATTCCAAGTATTCATGTTCATCGGGATCTAGTTTTACACTAGATGTCAATGCCGTCACGCTACATAACACAACCAGGGGAGCCAGGATTTGATTGAAAGGGGTGCAAGATTATATTGAAGGTAGAAAATAGATGACAGTGTTTGACTTTTGTATTTATTAGGGGCAATTTATAAAATAGGCGTTTCTTTTTCCGAAACAAAGGGGGAGGAAATGAGAAAAACTGTCATTTTTAGTGTTAAAATATAATTTGTTTTTAAACATGAAGCTGGCTAGCAAATGAGCTAAAACACAACACATGGAAAGATATACAAAGGGAAAGAAAAAAAATGCAATAAAGCAAGCTCGAGGAGTTAAAGCTTTTGCCTCCAAAGCAACTTTCTCCATGTCTCCTCAAGGACTCATGGGCATTGCCACTTGTTCCCATCATCTCTCCACAAATTAAGAAGACTTGACTACGACAAGTTAAAGGCATGAATGCTCCAATTCCATTATCCATTGTATGAGAAACTTCTAACTTCCTTTATAGGTAGTGGGATGGAGGACTAGCATTGCTAGCCTTATAAAGTAAGGTCTTCAATATTGAACACATAGCTTATACCCATAACATCTAGCAAGTTAAGCAATAGGCTTTAGAGTTAATCATCTTACAAAAAAAAATTAGGACGAGCATTTTTGGAGTAAATTTTCTTGTAAACGCCCTTGCATCAACGGTCAGGTGTAAACAAGCCATTTCCTTCACTAAACTCCTTTAACTTCATTCTCATAAAATATATTCCTTTACACCCCTCCTCGCCATTTGCAATCTTCAATTAGGCTTCATTATGTATCTCAAGAACACACATGCTTTGCAAACTGATAAAGCTCAACACTAGGTAATCCTCATTTAGTGGAGAATCCAATAAACTCACTTTCATAGAAGTATACCGGTCACACTTTCAGAGGCTCTGCAGCCAGCAGCTATATCACAAGCATATTATAAGCGAATTTAGCCAAAAAAGATCATGGTCCTAGTTAGAATCGTCAATAAGAAAGGAATCCCAAATTTCTTCAACAAGCTCCATTTGACCATTGCTTTTGAGATGAAGTATGATGAAAACATCAACTAGTTATTCATCAGTTAGCACAACGTGCTCTATAAAACTCATGAATATCACTCTCAAGGTAGAAAATGTAGTCTTTGGCAAGCCAGGAATTCAATCAAGTTTCATGCTGAAGATTTTAGTTACATGTGCAGCATCAAAGTCTTGGAACAAGGAATAAAGTTAGACATCATTGAAAAGTGATCCATGGCCTCATATTCGGAGTCATGTCCTCAACGAATTTCGGGCAATCAAGGACAAAAGGTCCACTCTTAGGTATTACCACAGCCCATGTCATATGAGTAACGCAAATACAGATCATAGCTTTCTTTCCCTTGACGTATGACAGGTACCAAATCAGGCAGAAATCCTTGCAACATCTTGCTCCAAACTTGGTCAGTAATAACAATCTTCAAGTCAAATAGTCTTGTCACCCAAAACGACATGCTGCTACTCGAAAATGGCCTCATATTCGGAGTCATGTCCTCAACGAATTTCGGGCAATCAAGGACAAAAGGTCCACTCTCAGATATTACCACAGCCCATGTCATATGAGTAACACAAATACAGATCATAGCTTTCTTTCCTTTGACGTATGACAGGTACCAAATCAGGCAGAAATCCTTGCAACATCTTGCTCCAAACTTGGTCAGTAATAACAATCTTCAAGTCAAATAGTCTTGTCACCCAAAACGACATGCTGCTACTCGAAAATGCAGTCCATGCAATCACTTGTTCACATAACAGGTGTTAAGCAAGCACAAAAGAGAGGAAACATCTGGATGTTCCATATGTCACCAAGCCACTAGATCAGCAGCAATAATGCCAAATTCTCTGCAAAATGGAGTCCTTGAGAAAGTCAAAACTTAACAATTGTAAGGACATTGAAGAAAGAAGCACAACCCACCAGAGCACAAGGGCAGCTTTCACTTCCATACCGGCGACGTGGTTGATGGAAAAAAAAAGAATGCTAGTGCACGCAGGGAACACACATTTCATGCTGGCATATAACTTCTTTTAAATGTTGATGCGATTGAGTACCTCATGATCTGAATACAACAAAAGCTCCTGAGGATTGTGATATTACCACCTGTCAAAGCTGCTTCACTACTGTATAGAACTCATTTCATATGGAAGATTTCTGGCTCACTTTAGATGGCTTCTCATTGAAATATGAGTTGATTCACCTTCATGAATATGTATACCTCCAATTTTCACATGTGATGCAGCACAGGCCACCTCGAACAAAATGGAAAAGGCAGGCAGTTGCAGAACTAGAAGTTGGGTCATTCTACCTTCGGTTTCATAAGCAGCCCTCCTCCAAACAAATGCCCCTTGCTTCGTGTAGTTTTTTATAGCCTATAGATGCTATTACGTGATAAAATAGCCAATGAAACAGCTAGGGAATGTTGCTGGCCCATGAAAGCTGTGTACGTACTACATACATGCAAAGAAGTGAGAATCAACGCTCACAAATGGGATGGCCTTACCTTTGTCCAGATCAGCTTCAACACCTGTTAAAGAGATTACGCAATCCAAAAACACCGCACTTTAACTCATTAAGGAGCACTTAAAATTTGAGTACAGCTTCTCTTTGCAGAGGACTCTCAGAAAGTAGTTGAAGATGTAAAATACACATACACTCCCCTTCGTCTTACCATGAATTAGGATGTCATCAAAATAAACAACCAAAACCGATCAATGAGGCCAAAGTACAATGTGATGGGTCACTAAATGTATGAATGTGCTAGGCACATCGAGAAATTCTAAAGCCATGATTAACTGCTTGCAGAGACCATCGTTTTCACTTGAAATAATTTTCCATTCATATCCAGCCTGACAAGAAGTAGATGCTGCTGCTCTTCAAACTGATCTTTAACCTGATATCAGAACCAGCCATCATGCCCTACCTATTATCAAACCAAAGAATAGGAAACAGATATACCATCTCTCTTTTATGCAAGTAAGAACGGCATATGGGCTCAAACTTAAGCTAATACACCACTTGGCAGGAGCTCATCCACTTGTTCCACACAAATTGTAGTTCATGCAGGACATTAATCATCGACGGAAACTTCTTGGGCAGCTCTTAGTATGTTATATCAGAAAATTTGGCGGTAACTTAATTACATCTGATTGTAAATTAGATTAGTGAGTAGCACTAGTTTCCTTCACTTACCTATTTCTTACTAATACCTAAGGATTCTTGTTTGCAGGGAAGAAAATACCTTCAGCTTTTTGTTTGGAATGAAGACAATAACCTTGAAACCCATGGCTGATTCAAAGAATATTGCCAAAGGGAGTAATCCAATAAAAAAAGGTCGACAAGGAAGATATGCACCACCTTCATCAAACCCATAGCATAACATGCAATATTGATAGTCGCTAAAGGAAAATGTACACTACACCTTTTCTCAATCACCTATATAAGTGGGCCTCGCATCATCTAGGATGTTTCCAAATTAAAACTAAACCTATGAAGCATTTCTCCATGTCTCATAAAGGCCTTAAGTGATTACTGCTCACCTCTATCAAATGGACCCAAATTTGTTTTATTCACTTGGTACAAGAGAGAATCACTCCACTCTTTTTGGCCCACACAAGAGCCTTTGTTACCCAGCCCTTTTACAAACCCAACCTAAGAACTCTTATGAGCCAGTTTCAGCGTCCGAATAAGTCCATTTGGAAGCCCATATTTGACAAGCCTAGACTGGTAACACAGCTTGGCCCAGAGATAGATCCATTGGATTGACTCATATTTGAAAGTGATAGACTCAGCCTGAAACCAATTTAGGTTCAAATACATCCAATTTCATGCACAAATAGGACTTAAATCTTGAATCTCCTCAGCTATTTAACCATATATTAATTGGATCAGAAACGCGCAGAGCCAAATCACAACACTATCTGATACCATAGGAATAATTTCAACTCATAGTATTTTGGACGATACAATGAAATAAAATTTGACTCTATTCATCATGATGACATCACTGTTTAAAACAGGAATGAAGTATTTTCGTAATGCAAGATGGGTTACTAAATCTCTACTGAAGAAGAGTTGCAATGGACTTGGGATCTATGCCCCGATTACAGTAGGATTAGAAGTATGTCCTACTTTCAAGTTTTAATATGAACACCTTCAGGGTCAATATATTCTCCATCACTAGCATCAAGCACTTGCACAATTTTTCTTCTGTATTTCTATGTGTGTGCATGTGCAAAGCATGTAATTGCAAACTAGAGAACAAGTAGCAAAGAAAGTAAGAGCAAATTTATTTTCGGGCAGCAAGAAAATGATACTAAACAAGCTTGAGAAAGCTTACCAAACTAGTACCATAAGTCTCGGTTTTAGCGTATCTTCTAGGAAATATTTTGAAGTCAACCGCCAAGATACAGAAGCATGTAATAAGAGTCTGCAGTAAAAATCTTCATGACTATATATTACACTTGAGATAATTTAAAATTTGTAGATGGTAGAAGGGAAACAGCATACCGTAGAAACCCTATACGTTGACAGGTAAGCCCTAAGAGAATGCCCGCCTTCTTCCTGATACTGAGAAAATCCATGTCTGCGTGGCAAGCAACAAAATTTTGAGAACATGTATGATGTATCCGATGATACTCCCTCCATGCTAAAGTTATAGGCCACCTTTCTGGCATGCATGTTTATAAATTTTTTTGGACAAATATCATATAAACAAATTTCAAAACGTATTGAATATAGTTTTGGAATGAACTGGGTTAGCATCTGCTTGCCTACTTATGCAAAATATATATATATATATATATATATATATAAGCTTAGTAACTTATGCAAAATTACATGGCATTCTAGAGAATGCACAGTTAAGCTAGATTCAGAGAAGCCATTACCAAAAAAACAAGAAGAGGTATATTCATAAATATTGCAGACATAAGTTACCTGCTAGATGCAAGGGAAAAAAGCAGAACCAATATCAACAAAATTGCATTTGTACAAGTCCAATCTGCAAGAACCTGCAATTAAAAGATTAATTCTTTTTATTACTACTAACAAAAATGGATGTAGTGGAGACAAAAAAATCAGAACCAGATAACAGAAGCAGTTCGGATATACTGCTTATAATGTAAGAAATTTTTTTGGTAAAAGCATAACAATATGTTTTATGAGATAGGACATAGTAAAAAATTTAACACCATAGACCTCATCATCAAAATTCTTATAATATGACAGCACTTTCCCATTTTAGTTCAAAATAGGATGCTAAACTAAAAATAAAAATGCACCGCCACGGATGGTGAACAAATACAACCAATGAGAAGAGCAACCGGTCGTGGGTAGAATAATACTTGTAAGTTTCTTATTAGTTACTTCAATAGAGATTTAGGTTAGACTGAAAATACTTACAGTAGATAATATAATGATAGGAAGAACAATGGAGAGGAAATCTACAGCTATAGTCACCAAGTAAGCCCTCCGATCCCTAGAAGCCACAACTGGGTTATCATTCTTCTTAAATGAGTTTCCGATGGTAACACAACCTATAGAGCAAAACAGTATGATCTAATCAAATCTAAAACATCATAAATCTTGCAATGAGAGCTCATTAAGAAGCCCGACCAATGCATGTTGAGCAAATAAGAACCTGAGGAACAAGTAAATATAGGTCAAAAGGAACAAGGATTGCATTATAAAGGAAAATGTGATTCATGCCTAGCAAAGTACACAACGTAAAGGAATCTCCCAGTGGCATAAAATCAATGAACAAAATGTGAAAGGAAGTTAAAATATGACATAGTCTCAGTCAGAACCGATTAGTGCTAAGATCTTAAAATGAAACCTCCATAACACCAGAAGAAAATTGAGAAGGAAATGAAAAGTGACAATCCAAACTGGAACAACATCCTCCGAAAGCTGTTAAATTCAAAGAGAAACTTAAGGACCTACACTTCTTTTTGCACACGTATGCTAAAACTCAATCTCATGAAACTGAAATCCATAATACCAAGTAACATGTCAAAGATACATGCAAATACCACTTCAATCTCTACATGCTAAATTCCCAGATAAATTACTCCCCTGTTCCACACTGTACACTCCCTTCGGCCCTAGATGAGTAAGCACCTCACATTTCCAAATCTTTGTAAAAGAGAGAAACGCAATTTTCCTTTTTTAAGTCAGCCATTTTTTAATATACATTTTGATATTTAAAAAGTTGCTTTTCTTCTTAACCACAAAGCTTCAGATTTGTGGTACTTTCTGTATATTTTATAATGTCGATAATTTTATCCAACAAAAATAAACAGCTATGACATATCGAACCAATATGATCAAATTGGCTTTGAAAAGTCAAAAAAAAGACTCGATATTTAATGAGAGAGTGAGCAGATGTTAAGCCTACAATTTCATTGAACAAACTTGCATTTTTAGCTCTTTGTCAAACAAACAAAAACAAAGGTGGTATACTAATTAATCATCGCAGTTCTTACCAAAATTGAAGCTAATGGAATGTCGCAAGAGTATAAGAACCTAAAATTGCATAAAGACAAAAAAAAAAAAAAAAAACAGGTGATTAAATAAAATAATTTGGGAAAATAAAGACAAGAGAATGGAGGACAAAAGAGGGTAACAATACGGGCAATATTGTTGCGAGTAAGAAGAGTTCAAGCATCGATGAACCCGTCAAGTTGCTCACAAACCTGAACACAAAAAATATATGAGACTGGTTCGAAAATGCGAATAAAAGTAAGCAATAGAGATAGAGAAAGAGAGATCCCATTACTGTTCTTTCAGATGCTTGTTGGGATTGAAGGACTTCCCGGGGGTATCCATTGCTGGATTGAGAACTGCAAACACACACTCACAGTTAACAAGATCGATTAATTAGGACGGGGGCTATTGACACCCCCCATGAAATACTCTCCTCACGGACCGCACCCATTCAAAATGATTGCAAAGGGAGAAAAGACTAAATAGCCCTAAATACACATTGGGATTTGGGCGTATACAGTCATCGCCGGAGGAACAAAATGGGGCGGCCGAATATTGCTTGGGATGTGCGGTCAACCTTAGCCGAACACCCCCATTTTAGTTCCTCCGGCAATGACCGAACACTGTTAAATTGAAAACTCAATTGGAGGTGATACAGAGGGAGAGGAGGAGTTGGAGATGAAACAGGGTGAGAGTGGACGAAGTGACGAACCTTGCCCCAATTTTGCAGTCAGCTCCTTTGATTGCTATCCCGACCTAAATCTAGGTTTTTGGTTAAAAAGGGGGAAGAAATAGAGGGGGAGTGAGAGAGAGGAGAGAAGAAACAGAGGGAGAGACAGAGGGGGGACCGGGGGAGAAACGAACAGAGGGAGAGAGGGGGAAAATGATCGGCCGGAAGGGAGAGAGCGCGAACGGCGGAGGGAAAAAAGAAACAGAGCATGAAGGGAGGTAGTGGCAAAGGGTAAAATAGGAATAACATGTGGTTAGGAGTATATTTTCGGCATTTTAGTTGTTGTCAACATTTGGAAAATATGGTCAAACACCCTAAACGCCGCACCCTAAAAATACTAAATGTCGCATCTACTTAAAGCTGAATTATCAAATTATTTTTTGTAAAAAAATTACATTTATTTCTTTCTCTCACTCATTTTTCCATAAATTTCAACAATAGACACTTTCACTATTAAATTTTACTCTCCAATAATCCCAACAGCAATATGAATCAGACAATGCGAATTCGGGCAATAATGCTCATATAAATTTTTATTTTAGGGTATGTCCACAATTTTATTGTATTTTTTGTGATTTTATAATCTAGATACAGAACTGAAACTCAGACTATCGAAATTTGCTTAAAGTCACCAGTCCCTAGCGACTTAAGCTCAGTAAAGCCATTAAACCCTGGCAACTTACACTCATTGAAGTTGTCAGACCCTGACGACTTAATCTTATTTAAGTCCAAACCACATTTTAATTCGGCTCCAAATAAGTTGAAATACACCAGAAACTTGATGAATTTTCAAAACCCTAGGCTAGTTGCCATGATCTATTGACTTAAAATCAGTAAGTTTACTAGGGTTTTCGATTTACATGAATGCAAGTCTAAAAAGTCTGGCGACTTACATAAATGTAAGTCTAAAGAGTCTGACGACTTATATAAATGCAATTCTAAAGGGTCTGGCGACTTATATATATATATATATATATATATATATATACAAGTCTAAAGGGTCTGATGACTTACATATATGCAAGTCTAAAAAGTTTGGCAACTTGATGAATTTTCAAAACTCTAGGCTAGTCGTCAGGGACTATGGAACTTAAAATCAATAAGTTTACTAGGGTTTTCGACTTGCATGAACGCAAGTCTAAAGAGTAAGGAGACTTATATCGATGCAAGTCCAAAGAGTCTGGCGACTTATATTGATGCAAGTCTAAAGAGTCTAGCGACTTACATTGATGCAAGTCTAAAGAGTCTGGGGACATACATTGATGCAAGTCTAAAAAGTATGACGACTTACATCAATGCAAGTCTAAAGAGTTTGGCGTCTTACATTGATGCAAGTCTAAAGGGTGTGGTGGTTTACTTCAATGCAAGTCTAAAGAGTCAGGCGACTTACATGAATGCAAGTCTAAAAAGTCTTTTGGCTTGTAAGGATTTAAGCCTAAGTTCCCTAACAACTTAACCTAAGAATATCATGGTCGCTTGTTGTCGACATAGGGAGAAATCGACGTCACTTGTTGCCGGCCTAGAGAGAAATCAGGCAGAGTGAGAAAACTTGTTTAAGCGATGGGTGTTTCGTTAAATAATGAAAAAGTAGTGGGTTATTTTGTTTTAAGGGGAAGAAGGATATAATTGTAATACGAGCATTTAAAATGGTGCGGCATTTAGTAAATAGGGTGTGACGTTTAGTGTCATCATTAAAAAAAAAATAGTTAACTAGATATAATGTCTTTTATGGGGATACATTTTGGACATTATAATTGGATCGTTAAATTTTTTAATGGTTATAATAATTTATTTTTTTCTATTGTTATTAATAGTAAACGTTTTTTATTTAAATACTTTTAAAACTAACGGTTTTTTAAAATTAACTTCTAACTTGATGATAATAGTAGAATTGTTTTTGTTAAAAACATTTAAAATTATTATTCATTATTGCGAGATACTTGTTTTCTATTTCTATTGGTAATGAAAGTTTAAGTCTTTTATCTAAAGACTTTTAAACCTAACATTACTTTCTAACCATGTGGTATACATATTTGGCAAAAACTTAGTTAAGAATGTCTTACGGTCATTTTTTGTAAGACGATCATCTTTATCCGACCCACGGTGTGTTGGTGGGTTGAGTTGTGAGAGAGTGAGGCTACGTCTTACGAATTAAGATCCGTAAGACCGTCTTACATGGGACTTACTCTACATATTTTCTATTGATGGTATTTTTTAAATTAACATCAAATTCTAACAAATGTGTGATACATATTTTCTATTAGTAACAATAGTAGTCTTTTATCTAAAGACTTTTAAACCAATATATATTTATAAACAATGTGGGATACATCTTTTATATTGGTAATAACATAAAAATTCTTTTATCTAATAAATTTTATAACTAATACTCATTTTTAAATAACGTGGGATACATCTCTTTGTAACTAATATAAGATACATTATCTAAAAATATTTTTAACCAATATAATTTTTCTAACAAATGTGAAATATTTTTCTTCTATTGATAATAATTGTAGACTTTTAAAACCAGGATCAATCCCTAACCAATGTGAGATGCATCTCCTCATTTGGTAATAATAGTAGAACTCTTTTATATTTAAAAAAAAATAAACCAACATCTCTTTCCAAATAATGCGAGATACATCGGTTCTCTTCTATTCATGATAAAAGTATAACTTTTTAATCTAAAAACTTTAAAATCAACATCATTTTTTAACCAATGTAAGATATATCTCGTTTATTTGTAATAATACTATTTTAAACCCAAAATCTATTTCTAACAAATGTGCGATATATCTTTTCTATTGGTAATAATAGTAAAAATATTTTATCTAAAATTAAAATCAACTTCACTTTCTAACCAATGTGAGATATGCATCTTCTATTGATAATAATGATAGATGTCTTATATATAAAGACTTTGAAAATCAACATCAATTTCTAACATATGTATGATATATCTCATCTATTAGTAATAATAGTATTATTAAAATCAACATCAATTTCTAACCAATGTGAAATACATCTCTTATATTTGTAATAATAGTAGAATACTTTATAACAAATTTGAGATATATGTATCTATTCTATATTTAATAAGAAGTCTTTAATCTAAAAAATTTTAAACCAACATTTACTTTTTAAGTAATGTGATATGCATATATTTTATTGGTAATAAGAGTAGAAGTCATTAATATAAGACTTTTAAAACTAACATCTCTTTCTAAACAGTTTAAAATACATCTCATCTATGATGAAAAAAGTATAGAATAATTTGTAACCAATATGTGATATATGCATCTACTCTATTTGTAATAAGAAGTCTTTAATCTAAAGACTTTTTAAATCAAAATTTCTTTTTCAACAATGTATATATATATATATATATATATATATATATATGACTTTTGAAAACTAACATTTTTTTTTCTAAACATTGTAAGATACATCTCTTTTATAGTGATAAAAGTAGAAGTCTTTTGTCAAAAGATTTTCAAAACTAACATCAATTTATAATCAATGTAAGATACAACACTTCTATTGGTAATATTAGTGGAGATGTATTTCATATTGGTTATAAATTGATTTTGATTTTAAAAGTCATTAGATTAAAAATCTCTTATTTTATTACCAGTAGAAGAATTCTATCCCACATTGGTTTGAAAGTAATGTTGGTTGTAAATTTTTATATATATAAGAGTTATACTATTAACAATATAAGAGATTAATATCTCATTATTAATAAGTATTATTAATAATAGGTAATGGTTGAAAACCAAAAAGTCACACATGAATGCTTGAGAATAAAGATTTATCTAAAAGAGGGTGGGGTGGTACAATCATAGTGCTCCTCACCAACTATATATATTCATTCTAATTTTATTCTTAAGTAGTATCTCAATACACACAGCTGCACTTGCAACTCTTGTTCGAGCTAATTTTGGGACAAAGATAGTATAACTTTTTTAAATATGCAATCATGATAAGTTTTCGTAAATGATATCTTTTAGGCAAAGACTTGTGTAAGACGGGAACCCCATTTAGAAATTCGCAGGTCATAATAAATAAATAATATGTTACAAGAAGCATGATATACGGTTGGCCGCGTAATTGTAGGAATAGATATGGCAAGAATCCCACTCAGATAAGGAAACCTTTAACTTGTCTTGGAAAACAAGTTTCTGAGGCCTCCTACTCGATACGTGTCTGGGCGAGCAAGGCTCTGCCCGGCTACTTGGTGTAGACTGAGTTGATGTAAGTGTTGATCCCGGGCGTGGCCCCTGGTCGGGCAGGTAAGGCCAGTGCTCGACCGGGTTTGGACGGGATGAATCTGATTCTTTGCCCGATGTGAGTGTGGTCCCCGGACATGGCCCCTGGTCGAACAGGCAAGGCCTATGCCCGGCCAGGTTTAGACGGGAGTCGTTTTGCTCATTGCTCGATACCTTGGTTGCTTTGTCCGCTAGGCTGGCAAGTCCCACACTTGTTATGCTCGTGACTGGCACGTGATGATAGCTCGTGACCCGGCTTGGGCCGGGCACATCAATTATATTGACATTGGGTGAGTAATTTACTCTAATGACTCACTTCTAATACTATATTTTAAGCCTTGATATATTATTCATCCAAAACTCGATTTGGACAAATAAATATATCATTTTGATGCTCTCACCGAGTAGAACGCATTTGCACAATTACATTTGACAACAAACAAATGACACGTAAAGAAATTTGTGCCTCAAGTTGCACAATTTATTTCATTAAAAATACTAATTTTTTTAACAAGTATTAGGTAAGTACTTTAATGATTTCTAAAATCAACATTAATTTATAATCAATGTAAGATGCATCTCTACTATAATTACCAATAAAAGTGATGTAACAAACATTGGTTGGAAATTGATGTTGGTTTAAAAAGTATTTAGATAAATGACTTTTACTAAACTAACAAAAGAAGACATATGTTCACGATTGTTAGAAGATGATGTTGGCTTTAATCACTTGAGTATGAGGATTGAATAGAAGTACAAATTATAAGATCAAATAGTAAAAGAACTCAGGATTGTAACTGTTAGACACTTAAATAGATAGGAGTTGCTTAATTAAATGAACAGTGAAAAACAACGGGTAGACATAACACGATATTTGGAGTGGTTCATAGTGTTAAAACTGTTACGTCCACTACCAAGTTGGTCAAACATGGATTTTGAAGTGCACTAAGATTATGTAAAGCTAAATGATCACTAACAGATCAGTGTACAACAAAAACCAGTGTTTGATGAGTTGTGATCTAGCAAGAATCAAACTCATGCAACAATCTGTGATCCTTTAAGGATTTGAATGAAATAAAAGAACAGAGAATTAGAGATTGCTTAAAATAGAAACTAGAAGAAAATAACTATGAGTGAAACTGTCTAGTAATGTTTTGGAAAGGAAGCTCTTCAAAGAAAGATTTGAAGTTCTTGATGTGAGTGAGAGCTTCAACTAGATTGTCTCTTTTGAGAGTTGTAGAGAGAGATTGATTTTTGAAAACTTGAGCACGTAAATTACAAGGGGTGTCTTCTTCAATCTTTGCTTCAAATGTTTTATAGATGAATCCAGAATTGTAGTCGTTTGAGAGAGCGAAATTGAGTCTTGAATTTCTTGATGAAATGATGTTCCATTGAATGCCCAAAAATCCAGGAAGATTATAAGAGACAAAGAGCATTTCCTAGCATGAAATATTAAATAAAGTGGTTAGCTTGGTATGGGTATACAAAGAATATTTATAACATGCACGAAAGTCTTCTATTGAAGTGACATGTGAATAGTTCTTTTGTTTGAAAAAGTTTGCCTAAATAATATATTATACTAAGCACGTGAAGGTCAGATTCTTTTCGAGATAACTACAACGATTTCAGTAGAAAGATTTTTAGGGTATAAGCAGATGCTGGCAAAGTGTATCAGCAGCTAGCAGTTGTTGATGACCAAAGCTTTTAGGTAGATAGAATGGAATTAAAAATAGGCTGCTAAGAAAAGTCGAAAGGTATCTATTGTATAAACAACATGGGCATCTTATTTGCTGAATGTTTCAGCAGATAGATTTAGACTTGTTACAAAGTCTAAGTTAAAAACTGATTTTAAGGATTTTGGAAAAGTATTTATACTAACTATTTTTAACTTAATGGTTTTAAGTAAATCTAAAGTGTGTGAGCTTCTACAATCTCCTCCTATTTACTTAAAGTTATTCATCCTCAGCAGAGAGTAAAAAAACTATAAGTAAAGCTATTAATCATGCATGAGATGTTAGTAGAAGCAGAATATAAAAAGTAAGAAGCAGGAAGCAAACGAGAAGGAAAGAAATTGGTTTGGTTTCATGCTAATGAGTCTTTATCAGCAGCTTTCGTCATTTTTGCTTGTCTTCTTAGCCTTTAAATTCTCGTAGATATGTGTTAGCTCTTGCTTGATAAATGTCAGCTTTAACTCTCAGCACCTTCTCCTTCTGAAGGGCTTTAAAAGTTATAGTTTCTGCCCTCTCCACCCTTGTAGCCCAGCCTTGTTGGAAGACCAGAATGGAATTCCAGTCGTGCATAGTGGCTTCACGAGGGGCACCAGTGGCTATTGCAGCCTGAACTTCAGTGAAGATAGTGCTTCTGATGTTGGGAACAATAGAGTTCAGCTGTGTTTGAATGTTGAGTAGGACAAGAGAGAAGTATTCAAGAGTTGCAAAGATATCAGAAGATGAAGGCACAAGTTATGAATCAGGTTCTGAAGAATTATTTGTAAGGATTGGAAGATGAGTAGGTTGGTCTAAAATGGTTTTCTGCCTTTT
Source organism: Codonopsis lanceolata (assembly GCA_013146195.2). Classification (NCBI taxonomy): domain Eukaryota; kingdom Viridiplantae; phylum Streptophyta; class Magnoliopsida; order Asterales; family Campanulaceae; genus Codonopsis; species Codonopsis lanceolata. The sequence continues at coordinate 6,599 of JABEVN020000100.1, read as the reverse complement.
AAAAATTGGTTTTGGAGGTTTGTAAGAAGGGGAAGGTTGCAGCACTTTTTTAGATGATTTGGTGGCTTGTTGAATAGGTAAGGGTGTAGGTTCAGTAGTAGGAGGATTTATATTAATAGCAATAGGATTTTTTTGAAGAGAGTGAAAGAGGATGAGTAGAGGTAGATGCTCCTCTTGACCGAGATAACTGTTGAAGTTTGAAAGCTCTGTTGTGATACGTGGTGTCATGAATACAGTCATTTATGTATGCCATAGCCATCTGCTGAATAGTTTCAAGTTTGGAAGGAGCAAAGGTAGGTAGGTGTGGATATTTGATGATCAAAGAATCTGCTGGGGTAGCTGGTCTACCTAGAAGATAAGGATTATTTGGGGAAAAGGTATTGATGTCATGGACAATTTTGTAGATATTCCATAGAGATAGAATGAGTTCATCTTGGACGAATCTGTCATTTGAAAGGTAGAAGGCATTCCAGTAATGAGGTAAAAGATCAATGTACTTGCCATAAGTGACAGCAAGTTCATCCGGAGATAAGTGGATATGCGTAGGAGGATACATAATATGTAATTTTCTTTTGAAGTCTTCATCAATGTAGTCCTCTGGGATGATCAAAGGTTTTTTTTTCCTTTTTCTCTTTATGAAAGGTAAGAAGAGATTAAATGAATAAGGGTATGTGATCAATAGGAAAAACCCAGTTTGGAGGAATGGGAATGGGATTCTTTTGGTAAGGAGAGTATACGAGATGAAAGGTAGGATTTGAGATAGGAGGGAAAAGTTGAGAGGGTTGGAGTTCAGTAGGTACAATAGCAGTTTCAGAAGAAAAAATGTTAAAGTGAAGAAAGTTGTTATCTGCCATAATGGCTGAAGGAATTTTTATGCTATGAACTTAAGTTAACAGATTTGAACATAGAAAGTGTTCTTAACAAGCTTTGAGAGAGAGAGAGAGAGAGAGATGAAAGTAATGAAATTGAATAATTTTTTAAAGCATTGAGGTTTCTTGAAGATTTTGGAGGTTTTAAATAGGAAATGGATGGTGATAAGTTGAACTTCAGTTTTTATGAGAATTAAATGATGGATATATGATATGCAGTGATAAATATAAAAGGATTTGCGTTGGTTTATATCAAAACGTGATAGGGTTGTATGGTTGTGATAAGAAGTAAATGGTAATGAGGGAAGGTTTTGATGTAAAAGGTGGTTCAACGTATTTAATGCACTGGTAGTTTTAACGACGTTAAGAATGTGTTAGTGTGTTAGAAAGTTTTTGGGTAATGCATAAGGATGATAGGGATTTGATCAGAAAGAGAGTAAATCATTTTGATATCAAGGATATGTTTGTGCTTACAATTATGCCAACTGTTTTTAGAAGAAGAGAATTTAAGAATGAACAGTTGAGTTTTAATGGAAAATTTCGTTTGTTTCAAACATTTGTGAATAGAGTAAGAATTTTGAAATCTGAAATGAAAGAGTTTGTTGTGAAACATTTTGCAAGAGTTTAAGGGTTAAGTAGCTAACCCGTGGAGAGACTGAATTTAACAGTTGAAATAGCTTACTTGCCTAACAAATTTCTTCAGTTGATGACGTGGCAGATTTTGATCGGTTGAAATTTTCTATCTGCTGATATTTGTAATCAGTAGGAGGGAAACATGGATTCTGCAAGTGCATCTGCTGATGATGTAAGGAAGGTATTGTATTTTGAAGATTAGACATCAATAGGTGATGAGTAATTCGATATTCTGCCGTCAGTCATCTTTTGCTAGACGATAGATTATTTTTTGAAAGTGTTAGAATCTCAAGCTCATATATGTATTTAAAGAATAAGCATGCCTAGTTCACCTCTTAAAAAATCAAATCTATTAGATTTTAGGGCTTTTATAAAAACGTCAGCCAATTGAAATTCAATAGGTACATATTCTAGCTGAACATGACCTTTTTTAACATGATCTTTGAGAAAATGATATCTAATGTCAATATGTTTGATTTTAAAATGCATGACATGATTTTTAGACATAGATATGACAGATGTATTATCATAAAATATGGGGCAAGTTCCAATTTGCATCTCATACTCCATCAGCTGTTGCCTCATCCAAATGATTTGTGAACAGCAGCTGCCAGCAACTATATACTAAGCTTCAGTAGTTGATGTAGAAACTGATGCTTGCCTTTTGCTGGCCCATGAAATGAGTCTATTTCCGAGAAACTGACATAGTCCACTTGTGTTTTTCTTGTTGACTCTACATTTTGCAAGATCAACATTTGAATATCCCATTCAATTAAAAAAAGAATCTCTTGGATACCAAATGCCAAATTTTTTAGTGTTAATTAGATATCTGATGATTCTTTTAGTAGCTATCATGTGAGATTCTTTAGGATCAACTTGGAATCTTGCACAGACACATACAACAAACAAAATATCTGGCCTACTAGCAGTTAGATAAATGAGAGATTAAATAATACCTCTGTATTCAGTCATGTTGACTGATTTACCTTTTTCATCAGTTACTAGATGACATTCAACTCCCATTGGAGTATTAGCTGAATTTGCATCTTGCAAGTTATACTTCTTTATAAGCTCCTTGGTATACTTAGCTTGATGGATACATATTTCTTCTTCAGTTTGCTTGATTTGCAAACCAAGGAAGTAAGCGAGTTCTCCCATCATGCTCATCTCAAACCTACCCTTCATTTGTTTGAAAAAAGTTTACCTAAATAATATATTATACTAAGCGCGTGAAGGTCAGATTCTTTCCCAGATAACTACAGTGATTTCAGCAGAAAGATTTTTAGGGTATAAGCAGATGCTGACAAAGTGTATCAGCAGCTAGCAACTGCTGATAACTAAAACTTTTAGGCAGATAGAATGGAATTAAAAATAGGCTACTGAAGTGCACCAAAATATCAGGCCCGAACAGGTAACCCAAAAAGTGTACTCCGAAATTATACTTAGAAGATTGGGCCAAGCCCGTACCCGGAAGAAAGGCCCAAGCCCAATCACATACTAAAGCCCAGCATGGAAAAAACCACATTTTCTATAAATAGGAGGAGACTTCCTCCTGAAAAGGCAGTGACTATTTTTCCCTCCACAAAATGAACAAGCAACTCTCCTTCATCTCTCTCGACGGCCAGTTTATACAGACACATATACACATTCCATTTTTATTTATTATCTATGGCATATACAACCGATACTGATTATCACACCGGAGGGTTTTGGGGGACACCCCCACCCACTCACGGTGCTTTATTTTGCAGATAAAAACATGCCAGATATCCCACCAAACGACGACCGTCGGACAACGATGCCGGCGATACTAACACGACGCCACTTTCGGCACCCCGGATACCTCACGACAAGATCACCACATTTTTGGCGTGATCAGTTTGGTTCCGTTGCCGGGAAACGCCTCAATTTGTTCGGTTCTACTCATTGACTCTGTCATCCATGGCGGAGCTCCGTTCAAATGTTGCCGGAACCACCAAAAACAAACAAACACAGACACTTCCCGTATGGAATGACGAAAGGAGAAAAACGCGAAGCAGAAAAAAACGCCACCAATGACACACCGACAACTCTTCGGCCTAACAGAAAGTTCGCATTATGGCGCTAAAACTGAAAACCAACAACACCTTCCACGGCGACTCAACCAGGCGAGTCTAATGCCGTCGGAATCACTCCCATCCAAGATTGGACGTGCCATCGGAAGCTACCAAAAGCTACCATCGCAACCACAATTCGAAAAACGATGCCTTACCAACTTTCGGTGCAAACTAAGCAATTAATAAGGGCACGAGCAAGGAGATTAGCATGCTGGGTTTGTGCGCCTGATCTAGACGAGTCCAACGTCGCCTGAATCGCCACAAACGGAGCAGAAACGGTCGCTCACGCGTCACCTAAAATGGCTGAAGCTTTACCGATTGTTCCTCTCCAGCCATGCTCAAAATGATAGAGGGTTGATGGCAAGATTTGACTAAACTACTCAGTCATTGTCATTTCCCAAATAAACCTGCTGCCATCATAACCTGCCACTATTATGCACATCAATTTGTCGGCCACTTGCAGAAATCTTCCGTTCCTCCAACTACTATCAGGTGTTATTCACTTTATTCTTTGTTTTCGGTCCATGACTTCCTTTAGCAATTAAAACCTAACATTATCATGCTATTCCATTATCTATTATTATGTGGACCCATCATTCCATAAAGAAGCATGACTTTTTATTTGAGAAAGTAACCATTCTAATTTTATGAAGTATAAACAATAAATGTAATTGATCGTACACAATGGTATGATTATTCATCTTGTATGATTTTTATTTCTCTTATCTACCAGTTTAATTACATAGTTGTTACCCCACAACATATTTAATTTCCATGGTATGATCGTACACAATGTAATTGATCGTACACAATGGTATGATTATTCATCTTGTATGATTTTTATTTCTCTTATCTACCAGTTTAATTACATAGTTGTTACCCCACAACATATTTAATTTCCATGCCAATATAATTATTTATTACATGAATGCACCTATATCTACAATAAAATTATACTCGCGACTAAATTATGATTTCGGGGACACTCTCGGTATTTCATTTAAAAAAAATATTAATTATTATGATAACTATTTGGAATAAATTAGAATAATTGTGATTAATTCATACTCGTAACCTTGCTATAATTACAATGAAGTGTCCACCATAATGCAAGCTACGGTATACCTGCACCGCCTCGTACATTTAATATATTTGATACAACGAATAATGTATTGACATTATATAAAATTACATAAATATATTTGGGCACACCTGATTATATATTTACGTTACATTCGCATAAATTATGGACTCACTACCACTAGATACCGCCCATAATTAATCAACGACGTGACTATACATTGGACGTGATATAAATTATCATGATGAGTTCGATTCATTGTACAAAATTATATGCCGAGCCGAAATTATTTATCGAACTAAAATTATTTGTCGAATTGAAATTATATGCCGAGCCGAAATTATTTGCCGAACTGAAATTATTTGACGAGCTGAAATTCTTTAACGAGCTGAAATCATATGCGGAGCAATAACATAACTTAATCGATTAGATGAAATATATATTACCTCGTCGGGTATGATTTATTATACGCAATTATTTGACAATAGCATGCTTTAACGCTCCCCGTAGTAAGTAAAAATATTTTCTTATAAATTTGACATCATTACTCTGATTAAGTGTACACGGGCTCGTTATCCTCATCAATTTAAATATCATATTATTTAACTTTTGTCGGTATAGCGTGACAATTAAGTGTGATTCGAGTTCCCCTACTTATGAGAAACATAAACATGCAAATTTAAATAGATTTATGCCGAGCTAATTACTTGCCCATCATACCAAACAGTTATAAAAAATTCCTCGCTTAGAGCTCGCAAATCGCTAGTTTCAATGTTACTAGCTCGAAATAACATGTTTAGTCTACCTATCATATGTTAGTATGACGCATGCATTCTCTAAAGCTTCACACTCAAATACTTGCATCTTATAAATTCATCGTATCTTCTAATAGCGACGTGTCATGCAATGATTAATTTACTATTCTACTTTAATAGGCCCATATTTAAATAATTTTATCTTATATGATCAATATGTTTGGACTATGACAAACATTGTGTGGCAAAAATATGAATGACGAAAACGTGATTTTTGCCTATACAAAGATTCTCCTAAAAACTTTCAGGTACAAAATACAAACGGGCATAGCCTCGGCAACCACGATCAATAACACAAGTTGTTCCTCTACAAACTATCACACGCTTATTTACAAGGTTACATACCTACCCCGCCTCACCGATATCACATTTTAGGTCGAGCTTCATACTATTATTATTCACGTGCCGTGCGCCATGCTACGCGCGAGCTTCGCATCTCGATTATGCTCGCCGCCTTAGGAGCTTCATACTATTATTATTCACGTGCGTGCATGCGCCACGCGCCCGAGCTTCGCACCTCGAGATTATGCTCGCGACTGCCAAGCTTCATACTATTATTATTCACGTGCGTGCATCTTCGCGCCCAGGCCCTTGACTTCAGCGTCTCGATTATGCTCATGGTGAAGCCTAAGCCTCGTTATTATTTCTCGCGTCTCAGCACACTCCTTCACGCCTATGCCACAGCCGCAGTTATATTTCATACATGTGCACGTTGAGCTTTGTTGTGCTCCCCAAGCAGGTTTACTCGTGGCCTGAGCTCTACCTTGTCCTCCCGCTCGAAGTCTACTCGGAGTTGTACACCGCGCCTACTGCGCTTATGCTCCCTGCTCCGGTTTACACTTTCGGCATGATCTTCATATTGTTTTTATTTCGGCTATCCACGGTTACTCTGGCACGACTTCACAGTGTTGAAGCCGCGTTACGCTCCTGGCGTCCATCATGCTTTAAATCGGCATTTGCGGCTACACTCGGCATTTAGCTTCATAACCTGCCCGGCTAAAATTATCCGCAGTTACTCTCGACGCGAGAGCTTCCCTGCGAGTGTTGACGCAGTTACGGCTCACGCGACCATAATGCTTTCGCATCGGCTACTTGCGGCTACTTC
>JABEVN020000099.1:57500-105806 GCA_013146195.2 Codonopsis lanceolata | reverse complement strand
TAGTTTGGGGCTTGACAACCGGACTAAACGCCTCGTCATAGTCGAGACCTTCTTGTTATGAGTTGCTTTGAGCAACAAGCCGAGCTTTGTGTCGTTCTATAGTGCCATCAGCCTTCCTTTTAATTTTAAACACCCATTTTGCTACCGATGATGTTCATGGATGGTGTGCGAGGAACGAGACCAAGTTGTTTTTATGAAGAGCACGAAGTTCTCGTCCATAAGACGCTGCCATGAGGAGAAGCGTCATCGCTTGAAATTCGGGTTTAAAATTCGAGAATCCATGGTAGCGGTGGAAAGAGCCTCAGGGAGAGGATGACCATATACGAGCTTGTTGATGCTCCGAAACTTGAGTGGTGGCGTTGAAGAAGGACTGGCAGAGTCTAGATTGAAAGGAACTGGGCTGATGGGAGAAGTTGGGAGTTGTAGCGGGCCAGGCGGATTAACTGGTGCTGAAGAGGAGCTGACCCCTTGAGGAAAGGGTTCTGGTGTGGACAGCCCAGGCGAGGGAGAAGAATGCTGGAACCTTGGGCTGGTGTTAAGGCCCAAATCAAGAAGCGGCAATGCTGGGCGCCTACGGGCTCGGGAGAGTTCAAGATACCGATGAGCCGATATAGACTGGCTGCATACATAAGGCTATTACATGATCGGAGTGTCGGCTTGGGCCAGGAGCAAGATCTGCAATTTTGTTAGGCCCAAAAGGAAAGCAATTCTCATCAAATAACACATGCCGAGATATATAAAGAGGACCCGTTGATCTATCGAGACAACGATACCCTTTTCGTAATGGATCATAACCCAAAAAAACACAAGGTGTGGAATTTGGCATCAACTTGTGATGATTATATGGAACGAGATGGGGAAAGCAAAGACAACCAAAAGTTTTTAAATAGCGATAATCAGGAACACGTTGTAGTAACTTTTGATAGGGAGAGATATAGTTGAGCCGATGCATGGGAAGACGGTTAATAAGAAACACAGCGGTAGAGAAAGCTTCAAGCCAATATTTTTGAGGTACATTAGATTGTGCAAGGAGGCACAATCCCATCTCAACAATATGGCGGTGCTTGCGTTCCACAACTCCATTTTGTTGAAGAGTATAGGGGCAAGTCACTTGATGTCAAATACCTCGTTGGGCCAAAAACTGAGAAAACTGATGATTTATAAATTCACCACCCCCATCAGTTTGTATTGTTTTAATTGTGTGGATAGCCGAGATTTTGTGACTCAATTGATTTTCCACCTGTGTCTTGAATGTCGAGAAAACGAAGAAAACATTAGATTTTTGTAAAAGGGGAAATAACCACACATAACGTGAAAATTCATCAACAATGGACAGATAATACTTAAAACCACACACAAAAGTAACAGGAGAGGGTCCCCAAACATCCAAGTGTAACATGTCGAGGGGATTTAACGAATTAAAAGTACGAGGGACAAACGGTTGACTACAGGACTTGCCCAAAGGGCATACATGACACAAATGGCTAGACTTCATAGATCCACTCATAGGAATTCGATATTTATTCACTAAAGACTCAAAAATATGCTAAGACGGGTGACCCAAACGAGCGTGCCACGTCTGCAATGTTGCACATTCGCCAATGAGAGCTAGATGATTAACGACATAAGAAGGCTGAAAAGATAAGTTGTAGTGGCCATCGGTATAAGTGCCAGAAAGAATAGTCTGTCTCGTTCGGTGATCCTTGATATGATTCGGACCAGGTAGCAAAATTGGAGAAACTGTGGACCTTGCGGACGCAAGGGTCCATAGACCTTGCGACCGCAAGGTATCCAGAAAGTTGCCGTTTTTCGTTTTTAATTGTTTTATTGTTAGGATATTATTAAGAGATTTAGTTTCCTTTATTTAAGAGTTTCCTTTTATTTAGAGTTTCCTTTTAATTAGTTTTCTTGTCCTACAAGAATTAGGATTTATTTTGTAAGCCTATAAAAAGGCATTCTTAAACATTGTTTTAGGTGGAGAATTTTGATTAATGAAATTTGAGTTGATTTTCTGGTTAGAAAATTGTCTTGTTATTTGAGTGTCCTGGATTGGAAGCTCGGATTATAAACTTCGTGGATTCGTTGTTTATAGTTGAATTCGACTTATCAGTTGGAGAGTCATCCCAATTGTGGCGTCATTCACAATTCCAAGGTTCGCGTCATCTCGAATGCGTTGGGTCGCGGAGTCATTCATCCTAATACCTTCCTAGGAGATCCTTGGGTCGGTCGTTCCGTTATCATTTGGTATCAGAGCAATCCTAGTTACGGTAATTCCATTCTATCTTAATTTTTGCGTATTATCGTTCTTGTTGTTAAACTCTAATTGTCCTAGGGTTTATCATCCATTAAAAAAAAAATTTCTTGTTCATCCGAGTTCACCGATTCACTTTGTTCATCACGTCTTGTTCACGCCGAATTCTTGTTCACTCGCCGGAGGCTCACCTTTGTTCATCGCTGTCGTTCATAGGACGGTTCTTGTTCATATCGAATAAAAAAAAATTTTGTTTTTTTAATTTTTTTTTTAAATTATTAATTCATCTAGTTGTCTTGAACTTGGATCATCAATCCTTGTTTAATAGTGTTGTCTTTCAATTTTGAAATCCTAATTGTTCTAGGGTTTGTTATCTTGAGTGCATACACGTTAGGGAGAGTCACCAACAATTACCATGACCGACGAAACTCCAGCTAAAGGGGTCCCTTTTGTTAATCCGACACAATATTATGATGCGATACTTGCCCGCATGGAAGAATTTAATGTGAAGTTTGCTCAAATAAATGAGAGATTTGATAGACTTGAGGAGGATAGGCGAAGGGAGGAACCTAGGGAACGTAGAGCTCAAAGAGGTAACCAATTAGAGGAAGAATTTAATGAGTTTGGTTTGGGAGAAAATCATGGAAGAGGAAGGCGAGAGATTCCAAGGAGAGAAGAAAATAATTGGGAAACCATTAAGTTAAAGATTCCTGTTTTTAAGGGGTCAAGTGATCCCGATGAGTATTTTGATTGGGAAAGAAAAATCGAGAAAGTATTTGATTGTTATACCTACACTGAATTGCGGAAAGTCAAATTAGCTGCCGCCGAGTTCGTGGACTATGCTAGTATCTCGGTGGGATCAGCGATAGGCCGATAGGAGAAGAATTGGGATACTCGGTTACTACATGGGAAGAGATGAAGCGTCTTGTGCGTCATCGGTTTGTTCCTAATCACTATTATAAGGGTGTTCTACATAAATTGCAGAAGTTGACACAGGGTTCGAAAAGTGTTGAAGACTATCACAAGGAGATGGAGATGTTGACTGCTAGGGCCAATTTGGGTGAAGATGCCAGTAACAATGACAAGATTTCTCGGGGTTTGAATCATAATATTGCGTATATTGTGGATTTACATCAATATGAGGACTTGGGTGAAATGGTGCACATGGCGGTCAAGATAGAGCAACAAAGAAGAGGAGGAGTACCACTCGTCCAAGTAGTTCAACTCTGGTGCAACAACAAGATAAGATCGCAAGCAAGGTTGAGCCCGAAGCAAAAGTGGCTACGATTCCGCAAGAGCCCCAAGGGAAAGCTGAAAATCTCAGGTTGAAGTCTAAGGAAGTGCAATGTTTCAAGTGCAAAGGGTGGGGACACTTGGCGCGTGAGTGTGCCAATCAACGGGTTATGGTGGTACGTGGCAATGAGGTGGTAGAAGAAGAGGATGATGAACATGAAGTCATTGAAGCCAAGGGGGACTCTATAAATCTAGAGGCTTTGGTTTCTTGTCGCGTGTTGAATATGGAAGCTAAGGAGGAAGGATATGATCAACGCGATAACCTCTTTCACACACGGTGTCGCATCAATGACAAGGTTGGTAGTGTGATTATTGATGGAGGTAGTTGTACTAACGTCGCTAGCACTTTCATGGTGGAAAGGTTGGGTTTGACAACATCAAGGCATCCTCAACCTTACAAACTTCAATGGTTGAATGATAGTGGGGAGGTGAAGGTGGAGAAACAAGTACTTGTGACATTTCGTATAGGAGTCTACGAGGACGAAGTCTTATGTGATGTTGTTCCTATGAATGCAAGCCATTTATTACTTGGAAGGCCATGGCAATATGATCGTCAAGTGAAGCATGATGGATTCACTAACAAATATTCCTTCGTGTTCAATCAAAAGCCAATCACACTCATACCACTAACGCCAAGCCAAGTGCAAGAAGACCAAAGGAGGATGCTAGTTGAGAGTAAGGGTAAGAAAGTTTTGTTAAGTGTTCAGGATCACGAGATATTTGATCCAGGGAAAAAGGGATGGAAGAATGGACAACGGTACGGGTCTCAAGTTCGAATCAAAGGACATTTTAATGATCGGCCAAGAGCGGATTTGAGGGCAAATCCTTTTCAAGAGGGAGAGTATGATATGATTCGGACCAGGAAGCAAAATTGGAGAAACTGTGGACCTTGCGGACGCAAGGGTCCATAGACCTTGCGACCGCAAGGTATCCAGAAAGTTGCCGTTTTTCGTTTTTAATTGTTTTATTGTTATGATATTATTAAGAGATTTAGTTTCCTTTATTTAAGAGTTTCCTTTTATTTAGAGTTTCCTTTTAATTAGTTTTCTTGTCCTACAAGAATTAGGATTTATTTTGTAAGCCTATAAAAAGGCATTCTTAAACATTGTTTTAGGTGGAGAATTTTGATTAATGAAATTTGAGTTGATTTTCTGGTTAGAAAATTGTCTTGTTATTTGAGTGTCCTGGATTGGAAGCTCGGATTATAAACTTCGTGGATTCGTTGTTTATAGTTGAATTCGACTTATCAGTTGGAGAGTCATCCCAATTGTGGCGTCATTCACAATTCCAAGGTTCGCGTCATCTCAAAGGCGTTGGGTCGCGGAGTCATTCATCCTAATACCTTCCTAGGAGATCCTTGGGTCGGTCGTTCCGTTATCAATCCTTCACACGAAAACCAGAATGGTCAATCTCAAAAACACAATTATTATCACGAGAAAATTGACAAATAGACAACAAGTTTTTATTCATACAGGGCACACATAAGACATTACGGAAAAGAAAAGATTTAGAACCATTGAAGAAGGTAGACTGACCAATACGAGAAATAGGAAGATGCGAACCATTTGCGACAATGACAGTGTCCTTACCCGAATACAGAGTGGAGTGAGAGAGAATATCCGAGGACAAAGTCATATGAGCAGTAGCACCGGAGTCAAGAACGAAAGAGACCGGGGCCATGGATGATGTGGGTGAGGGGTGTGGGAAAGGAGAAGGCAGGTTTTGGTGATATGAGGGTAGCGAGAGTGAATGTGGTGATTGGTGGGCAATATAAGCTTGATTAAGTCTGTTGGGACAAGTAGGTGCTAAGTGGTCAGTACGAAGACAGAGTTGGCAAGGGGCAGAAGTCACAAGATAAGGATACCATGTGGGAGAGTAGGGGGTTGGAGAAGGGGTAAAACTAAAGGAGGACATGGCTATTGGTTTCTCTGATACCATGTAAGAATGGAAAACAAAAGAGAAGAAAAGAAGCCGAGAGATAGAAAGAAGTACTGGATACAGGAATGAGAGAAAAATCAATCCACCAACTTGGTGATGTATATTCTATATATTTATAACATATTACAGTGAATAGCAAAAGGAATGGTTTGACCAATTTGCTTGCTGAAATTATGAACATGAATAAAGCTTTCTTAAATTACAAATAATCACATAGGTTAATTGGCTAACTGCTAACACAATATACCTTATGCATTCAAACCTTATTTGGCTGTGAACAAGATAAAAATGATATTTGGTTATCTAATTTTACTTTTTTTCTTTATATAATACAAAGAATTGTTACATTGATACCTACTACTTTAAATGTTTCAAGGCAGCAACCAGCATCATCTCCTGATGAAACCATCAACAGCAGAGTGCTGCCAATGAAACGACCGACTGAGGGGGGCAACATTGCTTCCTGGCGGATCAGGCTTCTGGTTAACCACTTTCAAGTCTCTTTCAATCCAAACTCTTGTATAAAACACTACAACGTGAAAATCAAACAAGAGGCTTCAACCCGAAGTCAATCAGTTGAGAAGCCGTTATGCAAAACTGATATGCATTTGATCAGGTAGAAGCTGTTCAAGAATGATCCTGCACAATTCCCTTTGCATCTGACTGCATATGATGGTGAGAATAACATTTTCAGTGCAGTTACTCTGCGTCCTGGGCAATTTAAGGTGAAATATTTTGGTGAGAAGTGAATATCCCTCGTGATATACTTCACAGTATGTAATGAAGGAGAATTCATCGAGGTGTATGATTTCGGTTGGTAGAAGCAGGTATACGAAACACTTCAGAGGGAAAGATGGCCTCCTTTGTGGTGCTTCAACATTTAGAGGTTTTCGACAGAGCTTAAATCAAGCTAGCCTCTGCTTAGACTCCTCAGTCATAGCTTGTACACGTAAATGTTCCTTATTCATAGCTTGTACACGTAAATATTTTTGAGGTTTAGATGGTGATAATTATGTTGAAAGATGTACACGTAAATTTTTTATATCAAAAGAGATTTGTATGGAGAATCAATCTATTTGCGCTGTGTTAAATATTTAAAATGAGGTTGAATTGGTTGTGTCTATTATGTAATTACTTAATTTTCCTAATTGGGCGAGCCTTCGAAAATGTGGTGATGCTTCAAATACTAAGCAACTCTAGAACACTAAACTATTACCGCCTCCCTCCGCCACCCTCTCTCTAGTTCTCTCTGTATGCAGTCCTGCTTGAACTGCTAGTCGATGCGGCGGCCTGCATCAATGGAAGTCATTGTTCTTCTCCAACTCTAAAATCTATAGAGTAATTTCAGAATCTCCGACAGTTTCAATTGATAACTGAAAGTATGTTATTTATCAATTTATCTATCATACATTTAATTGCAATTATGAAGACCCTTAACATTAACATGATTTGAGTAGACCCGTGCTGGCTTATATTGCACGAACCAACTTCATAGATCTTAGGAAAGTGTAATTTTCAATTTTTCATAAGTGTGATAAACTCATTCAGTAATATTTTAAAAGCAACACCAATGCAGCCAAGAATTTAATCTCACGTGGTTGTGGATCATTAGCACTTTTAATCCCACGTGACAAATTTTCTAGCTTCATTCATGTTCAATTAAAATAGACATCTAAAATGTAACTGTAGATTTAATCTTATGTGGCATGTTTCTCACCATTAAAATAAAATTGGACAAATTTCAAAGGGGTACAATATTTTTAAATATATCTGTAATTAGTTAGGAAATATTATGTAAAAGAGCCGTTATAATGACCAAATATTTTTAAATATATCTGTAATTTTTGTAAAGAGACGGCTGCAAGTCCGTAAATAATGTAGTCGCGGATGTATTTGCTTTTATTTTCATGTCTTTAAATGCTTTGTTTATTTGCTAGATAAATATAAAAAAGAGCATACTTTAGCCAAAAACCACTTTTGAGACTGAAAGGGCGAGTTGGGTGCCTAGCACCTTCCCAACTCGTAACTTAGCCTCCGAACCCGTTTTATAATCTCTGGTTCTTTTTCTTCTTTTGGTTTTGCTTTATTTTTGCCTTAAAATAAAGATTGTGTCTCTATAAAACATTTTTGATCCAGTGCGGCCTCGCAACACTCTTTTCTTGCATTTTTACTATTTTCCCCTAAAAAATGGAGAATGAGAATGAAAGGGTGATGTATTCTCATATCCTGGTATCCCCTAAACAAGGGATAACTTGATGCAGGAAACTCAAAGCTCTCATAGTGATCCGAAATTGGCCATAAGGCTATTTTTATAAAATCCATAGTGGGAGCGTCGCAACATCCTTTTTTGCACTTTTCCGTTTTTCCTTAAAAAAGGGAAAATGGGAATGAAAAAGGGTGATGCATTCACATATCCGGGTATCCCCTAAACAAGGGATAACTTGATGCGGGAAACCCAAAGTTCCCATATTGGATCAAAAATCCACTAAAGTCAACCGAGGCGTATTCCAACGCGCTATTTTAGACAGCACTCCTCTCGCACTTTTAATTTAGTTTTCCCCTAAATAAGGGAGGATGGAATGAGAGCAGTGGTGTCCCGCATCCGCACGTACGCGCACCCCTATCCTAGGGCGCGTGGGGCGCGGGCGCACGCCGGGCGACCCACAGTATTTAATTCACATTTAGCATGCTTTTATTATTAGCATATTGATAACGATATAATGGGTATCATTTTAAACTACCTTTCAATGCTGGTGGTTTCAAAGTGTTGACCCTCATAGGTTCTAGATTTGGTTGAGTCATCCTTCGATTCTACTGTACAGTGGCTAATAGGTCTGCGTACCAATTAGTGTGGCAACTGTCTGAGAATCAAGTGTGTTTAAAACTAGTTTATTGTTAGTTCATTACAGGCGCGGACATCAGGCTTCAACAACAGCCTTGAAAGCACAGTTCAAACAGCAGACTTGGAAGTCTGCTCAAGGTTCAAAATCAAAGTCAGTCAAATCAAGGGATTAAGTCTCGTGGGTCGAGCTCGTGGACTATCTACCCGGGCCAAGCCTTATGTAAAATATAATGAGCCATTAGATAAGGCTCACAAAGAATCCAAAATACGCACATCATAAATAAATAAATATATATATATATATATATATATATATATATATATATATATATATATATATTATTTATATTATTTATATTATTTATTTAGTTCTCTGCTAATAATTTCATGCAAAAATTTCACTATTCTAGCTATTTTAAAATGTTCGAGTTAAAGAGTGCATTCTTAAAAATAATGCATTTGATTTTAATCTCTTGTGCATGCTCAAAAAAATTGTGATTAGAACCAAGTTCTTATGTTAGGAATATTCAGATAATTAGATTTTCGTGTAACCTTACTTAATTTTAGAAAAATGTCTATAAGAAATTTTGTAAGTAGTACTACATTTTCAAAGGCAACTCTATTAAAACTTAAAAGGGTCAATCGAATCACTGGTCCCTTGACTTTTGATCACTCTCATTATTAGTCTCTTAACAATTTTTGTTAAAATTGGGTCCTAAAAGTTTCAAATTTTCATAGCCTCAATCTTTCTGATGAATGTCGTTAGATAAATATCGTTAAATTACACATGTAAGGGCTAAAATGAAATTTTCTCAAACCTAAATTATATCACAATTTGTAATTGAGCCTTTAGGGTTTGAAAAAGGACAATAAGGCATTCTTCCCCAAACTCATTACATCTCATTGAAATCAAACAAAATCCAAACATGTTTTCTGTATTACTGGTTCAAAATTTTACGAACTACAACAACAGTTTCATTTGCTTAACAAATATAATCATCATCCATAGCTTGATGGTCATTTATATTGCAAATCTAATCAATTACAAGTTTTAACAATAACAAGAATGTCTTAGAAGCTAACCAAAACTTGTTTGAATCTAACAAGAACTCCTTTTATGTTTCGATACAACCATTTTGGCTCTTGATCAAAATTTCCTTCATTTTCTTCACCTTATGTTTCTACTGGACAACCTTCAGAATTAGCTTCACATCTTTTCCTTGGTAGAATCACATGAGAATGAATCATTCCAGTGATAACCCTGCGACCGAATCTTCCTCGAAATCTCGTCGTCGATCCATCTCTCCCCGTTGACGATCTCTTGTTCAACGTAGACGGTCAATCCAACGATAACCCCGCGACCGGATCTTCCTCAAACCCAATCTGGTAATGAGAAAACTGATGAATCCAACATCTGTTGTCGGGTTCCGACAAATGGGTTGCTGCCTGCAGAGGCTTCGGTGGCCTACACCGAAGAACACAGTGTGGGGGAATGAATCCTGGAGTGGAGGAGATTATGAGGGGGATGTCAATGCGGGGGAGATTTTCAGGAATTTCTTTTGGGGGAATGAATGCTGGTGCTAGAATGGGCGACGACAATGGCTCTGGGCTTAATATTAGGACTTTGATTCAATTGTTGCATGTGCTCTTGACCCTGCTTATAATTTTTTGCCATCAAATGAGCCTGTTTATTCTTTTTCAAGGTTGTATCCATATGACTACCGGTTCACTACCGCAAATTAAGGGGGTTAATTACTTTGGGGAAAAAGGCTATTTGGTCTTTTCCTAGACCATAAGAACTCAAGTGCAAATTGAAAAATAAAATAAAATAAAAGATTAGGTGTGAAAATCTTCAATTTAGCCCTTACATAAATGTCTGTGGTACTTAATAGGTTTTCTCTAATGACATCCATCAAAAGGACTAACGGCATAAAAATTTGAATCCTTTCGGACCCAATTTTGACCAAAAAAAAATTAAGAGACAAATACTAAGAATGGTCAAAGTCAAGGGGCCATTGGTGCGATTAACCCAACTTAGAATAAATAGATAAGTTGGTGCGTAAAACGGTATCCATCAACACACTTAAACAGTATCCTTCTGGGGTAGAACCAGAAGGCTAGCTTTTGCTATCAATAAGATCAAGCTAGGAAAGCTCATTGTGCATCGAACACTTGAGACCAAGATGGATTCGATTGCTTGTTGGCCGAGGGGTCTCCAAAACGCTAGATCTCAAATGTTGCCCCCTGTTGCCAAAGTAATACATGGAGAGTTACATTTTACAGTTACAACTAATTGATGATGATTGTTCATCACCTAGCAGTACAAAGGCCAACCGACAATCCATTTCAACAAGAATCACAATAATGAGGATTCAAAAATATCAACGGAGTCATCTTATATACATATCATTAACCCAGTCAAGGAGCCATCATGTCAGTGTTCACTCAATCTATCAGAAATCAGATTGATGGGGAAAAAGAAAAAACAACCATTGAGCCAATGATTGAACCATCCAACTCAATCTTTGCAAACCCAACAATCTTGTAAGAGAAAGTGGTAAGCTTCATAGATTGGATATGGTTAAGGTTACAGGCTGCTAGTGCTGACTGTAGAAAGCTAACCTTCACTTGCTTTAAGGTCCGGCAATGAGTCAATGAGTTTTGAGTGTGAGCCGGAGGAGTGAGAACAAGCAGGGTAGTCCATGATCAGCTAAAACTGCTTCTTCCTCGTCTTTCACTCACCTAAAGGGCTCATTTCAATGCTTTCAAGTTAACATCTGAGAAGGAGTGGGAGAGATAACAAGGGCACTCAGGCAAGGACATTAAGGGGTCACACTTACCTATTAAAAAAAAAACATTTGAGAAGGTCGCTGAAAATATTAGTACGTTATGAGCTAAGACTCCAATAAGCATATTAGTTCAGTGGAAGGCAAGGACAATGACCAAACATCTAGTTCATTCAGTTTTTTCATTCAGTAATTCTCCCCTGAAGTATTCCCCGAGAAGGCATCAGCAGCTGGGGAAGAAAGAAGAATCGATCCCCACTGAAATGACCAGAAGCAATTTCTTTTGGGGGTATAGCACATACCAGTGATGTACTCCCACTAGAAATCACAGTGGGAACAAGATTTGCAGCTCTCTTGGTAGAAGCAGCCATTGTGATTCCAATCCGGACTGGAACTTGGAGGAGTTTAATCAGAACAGGAACTATTTTGGAGCTTATTTAGTGAACTGCAGATGCCATCTGGTAAATTTGAAAACTCTTCCTGTGAAATGCCAAAAGTGCCATTTTTCATGACTAGGGATCTCCCCAGGCAATGGAGAATTTGAACAAAAGGGAACCATTTTCTTGAGTTAAGACTTACTCAAACGCTGAACACACCCACATCTTTGTGGCAATTATACTGAATGAGAAGCTTTCACAAAAGAGGTCCACCAAGCATGTCTCAGTAATGAAGGCTGATTCTAGGCTCAGGGGATTCCAGAAGTTTCGCTTTAAACTACTAGTCAATGAATCAACAGCAAGCAAAGCAAGTACAACGGAATCAGAAAATTGAAATTGCTAATCCTTTAAGTTGGAGAAACAATGGCTCAGAGCGGAACGTACTTACACTTCTGAACTTTCTCTACTAGTATCACATTAGCCCACAATTGGCCGACTTTGGACCAAGCAAGTCAGAAAGCTTTGGAACCAAACAGAAAATATGTCTAATCTCACATATAACAAAAGATTGATCACACTACAAAAACGGAAGGCAATGCAGGAAAGATAAAAGCACAAGGCAAGAGGTCTAAAATCTCCTTTGCTAGGGGTGATTTAGAGGGACGGCTATTATATTCACATGATGAATCAATCTTATCGGTTGGATGAACATTAAACGGGAGCGTCACTTTGAATCTACTAGGATATTTTGACCATGGGAAAAGATGGCTGCCTACTATTGATGACAGCTTTACTATATACTTTATAAATATATAACCAATCAAGACCAACTCATAATATAGGCCTTGTCTACTGGCCCAGTATGACTCTGGAAAAGTTTACCATGAAGAACCAGGCAACATCGGAATGATATAAAAAAAGCGATTCCGGTTTTTTCTTATAATTTCTTAACCTGCAGGAATATGTGTACCTCAATATGATAAGCAACCATAAGAAAAATATTTGAGTGGAAATACATGGAGACTCGTGATAATAGCATAGAAGGATATACCTACTCAAAAAATATATATATAGTTCCAAGACACAACTAATTAAAAAACACAACAAAGGTCCATCCAACATTTCAAAAGAACACCCTTTGAGAACAAGTCTGATATTTTAAGTAGCACAGGCAAGAATTTGCCCCAAAGATGATTTCTAAAAAACCTTCTGAAGTAATAAAACTATTATAGCGGTTATTATTGGAGATGCCTCAAGACTCATGACTATCTATAAAAGGAGTATGACAGCAATCGTTCTGAATGATACCAATGCATGCCCTCTTTGGGATAGTACTAAAGATTCTAGTTTATTTTGTTTATCAAAGAGCAAAATGTAATCATCTAGCTATCATGATTTTTAGAATTCTACTAACTTATTAACTAAAGTTACTAAACAAACCACAGGTCAAAACTAATCCACTCTACTTCCGTGATCCTAGCGCTCCATCAGTCCGTTATCAATATAAAGTTCAATTCCCAAATTTTCTTGTTTCCATAGTAAGAATCAGACTATGCCATAACAAACAATGATATACGCCAAACTGAACTTTAAGTGTAGAATACAAATATTACAGAATAAGCAAAGCTACTTACTGGAAAAAGAATTAACAATAGAGCAACTACCAAGCTACTTCAACAAGCAGTCAACAAAAGAATACATGCTATGTGGCAATTTTAGGACAAAACTTAAATTCCAAGTTCAGCAAAACAGCCACTTTGGGAGTGACTGCAGAACTATAGCTTGTAGATTATTTGATGGACAAGACTACTAATGAGCTTAAAGCTCGAACAACAAATTCAGGTCCAAGTGCAAACAATTTTTTATTTTTTTTATCAGATGCAATCAATTAGATTAAAATAGAAGAAAGTTCCATCAAAACAAAAGCAGAATGAGAACAATGTAAAAAGAAAGCGTACACCAGAAAACTAAGAAACCAAACCATCCAATCACGTTGTATCTCCCAAAACAGAACCCCACAGAAAGCTCCCCTCACTGAGGCCCAAAGAGAAGCCAAAAGTACAACTCTGTCACAGAAACATCAGCTGCAAGCCTACAAAGCCTAATCTCGGAAGATTCTGGAGTTAAGCTCTGTTCAAGTGCAAAAAGCTACATACTAGGAAGGCTATTAAACAGTAAAATTAAGCAAGCATTTAGCTACTAAAATAATGCAGTACAGCCAAAACAAATACTAATGGTAAAAACCAGGGCAGAATTAACTACGAGGGTGGTTCAGTAATAAAGCTACTTCATAAGCGGTTGCAAAATTGTGAAGATCTTTATTGATTGGTGGGCACATAACTGGCTCAAAGACCCAATAGGAATTTCAGGTTAAACCTAGGTAATTCACTTGGATCCACAGATGTTCGACTTTTCTTTCCCTATAGCAGCACTGCTAGCTAGAGAAACACAAAAATCTAAAAAATATTCAACATACATAGACTCATAATGTTTCCCATTTCACAGCATGAAATTAATGAAAAAACGATACCTCAACTTAATTAGAAGAATCCACATCATAACAAACCCTTCCAAAAATTAAAGTTAATCCTCTAATAACCAACCTACTTAGCTAAGCCTCCTAGAAGCATACAAAAATGATATTATCACAAAGAAATTAACTTCAAAACTTATGAGTTAAACCTCACTAAGAGTCGCAAATGTTTAACCAGATCATGCCAACTTGCCAATCATTCCATTCATATCACAAACCATACAGAAATCATTTTATACAACAAGAAGAAAATTTGCACCCAAAAACCAAATAACACCCACTTAACAGAACTCATTACTCATAAATCTCAACCAAATACCTACTTCCCACCATCCAATCTAATCACTTTCTCTTTCATACATCAATACTGTCCTCAAGAAGCATGCAAAGTAACAAAATCACAAAAACAAAAAAATTAAAATCAACTTAAATGTAAAAAAGTAAAATTCACCAAGGAATGTCAATTCTTTAACCAGAATAATGCAATTCATTTCAATAGTATTGTAAACACTTACATTAATAATGTGATATAACATTATATAAAGATAATTAGTTGCAATCAAATATTGAAAAATACCGACTTACAATCCCAAAACTAGTATGAACTTCCGAAAAGACCAGTTTTTTGTTTAGTATTTCAAAGATCATCCTCTGTCCTCAAATACTCCCCAATATCAGCCTGATGCAAAACCACATTCCCATTAGGATCCATCTTCCGACAATCCTGAGTCGACTTAGCCGCAATCCCAAACCCCAATGGCAAATCCGACATCGAAAAAACTACAACCCCATCACCCTCCACAATCCCCTCAGTAATCCTCCCTAACCCACCTTTCAAAACATTATTCCCGTACAAAAACGACATTTCCGAGGTGGGTTTCAACCAAACTTTGTGCTTTGCATTTGCAGCCAACAAATTCAAGGATTGAATAGTCAAATGAAAGCTCCCACCTTTAGTGAACTTACCGATGTTACTTCCGAGAGAGACAAGGTTATCTCTTTTGATGTTGGTGGCGCGCTTTACTAAGGATTCACTGACGTAATAGACTCTGTTTCTGTTGAGGCGGAAGCAATAGCGACCTGGGTTTGCATCAGGGCCTTCATGAGATGGGGATTCTACTAAGTTCTTGAGGTTGTTTCCTGTGAACTTGAACAGTTTTTCAAATACTCTTGTTGTTTCTGCCTCGTCTAGTGGCCTCATTCTTTTCTTTCTTCTTTCTCTCCCACACGGCCACACACAAACACGCACTTACAGTAATTTCTCTGATTTCTTGTTAGGGTTTTGGTTGGGGTTTAGAATTGGGATGGGTGGGTTGGATATCGGGCATTGTCCATTTCCAACCCGCTTGAATGACATCGATTTGGGCCTTAAGATATTAGGGTATGTTATGGAAGAAATAGTTAAGTATGACCATTTGACCTATAATTTGATCTTTATAGCATTTGACTAAAAAAAACTTAAAAACTTTCTAAAATGTCCTTATACCTTAAGTGCTCGTTTGTTATAATTTATTTGGAGTGATTTTTGACTTTTATCTTTTAAAAAGTCATATTTAAAGTGTTTGTTTCAGCTTATAAGCCAAAAGCCAATAAGTAAGGTACAACACTCTTTATACATTAAAAAGCTAAAGCCAAAAAACCAAAATTTTAAGTTTTTTGGTTTTTTTAAAACATGAAGACAACTATTCATTAATAAATATTTGACTATCACCATTTCATCCTTTTATGAAATATATACATAAAAATATGAATGCTAATTTTCAAGTTTTTTTTAACAAATAATTATAACAATTCATAAGTAGTTTTTCAACAGTTTTAACAAACAGTCTATCATACAATCAACCACAAGTCATTCAGCCATCAACTTAAACTATTAGCTATAAGTCATAAGCCATCAGCCACAACAAACGAGCCCTAAATAACTCTCTCCTCGGAGCATACTCTTCGCTTCCTCTCTCATAGTCTCGCTCATACATCTTCCCTCCTCACTTTCTCTCTCTCAAGCCCAGCCTAGGTAGGTGCAACATGGATCTTGACACAAAGCCCTTAATTTCAAAATAGTCTAATTTTATCGCTGTTCTAAAAATTGACCTAGGTTGGGGGCGCCTAGACGTTAGACGCCACCCCGACGCCTAAAAATTTGACAAATCAGCGAAAAAAATGGCTAGTCGGCCAATTAATGATTTTTAGAACCTTGAATTTTATGGATGTGTAGGCTAATTTCTTTTATATATATAATAAATAATGTAACATTATAACATCAATAGTTTTCTGGCTTAATGGATTAGTTACTGTAAAAAGTGATAATGCATAATGCATTAGAAGCCATTGTTTCAAGTCCTTGTGGTGCCGCTTATATAATACTCCTTCCGTCGCTAAATTATCGTTCTAGTTGATTCGGTGTATGGATTAAGTAAAAATAATTGACTAGATTATTTATATTGGTTTAATGTGTATTTTTTTAAAACCTATATGTATGTAGAACATAATTAAAATAGAGTGAAAAAATAAAAGTAAAGTAGTAAAAGTGATATTCTAAAAAAATAAGTATCAAACTGAATAATTATTTTGAGACGGATGAAAAAGGAAAGCATGACGATAATTTAAAGACGGAGGGAGTATTTTTCTTTTAGGTGTACGGTTAATTATTAAATTTTATTTATATGCATATTATAACATATACTTTCCTGTTTTAGGTTAATAGTCCCCTTCCCATATACTATTTTGGAATGTTTTATATAAATAATTAATTTTAAAAAATTATGCTTATAATCCTTATAATCTTTCATCTTTATCATCCATTTATTTTGTAAGTATAATTGTTGCGGTTAAGTATTTTTTTTACTTATTACTAACTTCAATACTATTTATATATGTTTTAATTTACTCCCGAATCTAATAGATAAATAGTTACTTTATAAAGATAAATATTTTGTATTCGACTCCATCATAGTTATTCAACCTTAATTTTATTTTGTGTTCGCTGAATTTACTTATAAAAAAAAGTAAGTTAACCATCAATTTTTTTATCTGGGTCATAAAAAAATAACAATTGCTTAAATTGTAATATATGTGCAATTATAATAATCATTGGGTATATAATATCAATATCAAGAAAAAAATCAAATTTTATTGTTATGTGACTATCATTTTTATTGTTTATATTTGTTTAATTCTTAGCTTTGTCAGTTGATTTTTTTTAACTTGAATTTATAGTGTACACATGTTACCAAAAAAAAAAAATCATTCAGAAGTCAAAAAATAAAGAAAAGAAAAAGAGTTGATTGAGTATATTCTTTTTATTACAAATTATTTAAACGAATGAAGAATAGCATATTTTAGTAATTATTTAATACTTATTTTTCTTTTATATTTGTAGGTATTATACATTTTCAATACTTTAAATGATAAAATTTTAAAAAATTGTTTATCTAAAAATATTTTTTTATATTTTTAATGACTTTTTTTTCTTTTCGCTTTGGACCCCCAAAAGGTCAAGACTCGCCATGCTCTCTCTCTCTCTCTCTCTCTCTCTCTCTCTCTCTCTCTCTCTCTCTCGTCCGCCTCCCTCACATAGCTAACATCCGCGTCCTCTCCATCGATCACTGACAAGTAAGCTCCATCTCCAACTACTCTCACTCTCTTCATAACAGCGCCACACGCTTTATTACTAGTCAGAGCCCTACACCCTAACATTGCTCGTCTTTCTCTCTTTTCCACCCCAGTGATGATCGACTCATGAGTCGCAGAGTCAACATTGTAAAATTCGGGGCGGTCGGTTATGTCGGATGGGACCCTTCCTTTGTAGCATAATTTTTTAAACAAATATTAAAGAAACAAATATAGAAAAAAAAATAACAACAACAACACTTCATTCCAAAACACTTCGTCACAATACGATTGTGGTAAGTTGGGGGCACATAATTAATTTGTTGGGAGAAATTCAGACTAGTCCCCTCTTGATAATTTTAACCGCTTTACACCCCTATATTTTTTGTAACCATATAAATGCATGTTATGTATTGTGATGCACAAAAGCGTACATCGCTCACACGATTCACAAAATACCACATTTTTATGTATTGTGATGCATGATTTTGTGTATCGCGATGCATGAAGTGTCTTTTTCGGATACAAAAAACTATAGGGATGTAAAACGTTTAAAAACTTTGAAAAGGGGACTGACCTACAATTTTTCCTATTCTATTTTTTTAATTTTGATAAGAACGATGATAAATTTTTAGGGCCCAAAAACTCACACATTTTTTGGGAGCCCAAGGCCCATGTCTTATTTGCCTTGTGCCTAGGCCGGCCTTGATGATTAATCAACTTATGAGTTATTTCATGAGTCGATTAATCAATTAATAAGTTGTTTAATCGGCCCAAAAAGGATATTTTAGGGTTTTCAATTCAATCTGGTAATATAATATTTTTCATACATCTGGTCATTTTTGTAACCAGCACTTTTGAATTAGTTGTTTTGAAAGAAACCACGTATATAATCGGTAAAGACTAGTGCCAAATTAATCAATTTTATATTCTTTAGTAGGTGAAAAATAGGCATCAATATATCATTTGGTTATTTTTTTATGTTATTTACACTGAATTAATAAAACATATTCTCTTGATTCCATGCAAAAAATATACTCATTTAAAGATATATATATATATATATATATATATATATATATATATATATATATATATATATATATATATATATATATATATATGTATGTATATATGTATATATGTATGTATAACATATTTATACACATGTAAATATAAGCATATATATACACATATAGGCATGACAATTACAACTAATTACGACATTACTCATTAACTCATTCAACCAAATCCACTAATTATTCAACTCGACTCAACCCGTTAATATTTTTGGGTCGAAACGGATAACCCATTTCAACCCAAAAATATTAATGGGTCGTGTCTGGTTAAAACAAGCCGGACCCTTGACCCGTTTCGACGCATGCCTTTTTATACTATGATTTCATATTTTGGGGAAAAATTTGGGTTAAGACGGGCCGATCCGTTTCAACACAACTCATTTCGACCAATATGATATTGTGGTTCTAACGGATTTCGACTCGTTTCAAGCTGTTACCCATTTCAACCCGACTCAAATCCAACTCAACTTACACACACACACACACATATATATATATGGGATAAGTGTACCATTAGTCCCTGAACTTTGGCCAAGCACATCATTAGTCCCCAAACTTTCAAAAGTTTCATCACTGACCTAAGTAGGTCTTTTTTGCTCATCGGAGGTCCCTAACCCTAACGCCGTTTGTTTATTTCCGTTAAGTGAACATGTGCCACTCACATGCACAAAATAAGGGAGTTATGTGTAACATCATCAAAATAGGGGGTAATGTGAAAATTTTAAATCCAAAAGAAATTTTTAAAAATAAAACTAACTCTCTTTTAAATTTAGTAATTTACAACCTTGAAGTAAGTGAATTTATATGGAATGATTTGGATTCGGCCATTCCAAGTCTCTCTCTCTCTCTCTCTCTCTCTCTCTCTCTCTCTCTCTCTCTCTCTCGTGTTGATGAAGCTTGTCGTGTCTGTATGTAAACTGAGAGCGAGGTTGTGTTGTTTTAGAAATAAAGTCAACGATAGCCATGGTGATCATGTAGAGAGTAGTAGTAGCAGAGGTTCAACATTGAGGCCAAGTTATGTGATAGTGTTCTTGTTCGCTGTGATCTTGATCGGGAATTTGATTGTTCATGAATATCAGTTCGGGAATTTGCCGGTGCCCCTAACCGCAGTGCAGGCTGGCAAAAATGGCTTCTCTGAAGAAGAGGCAATGAAGCATCTTCAATACTTGACTTCTTTGGGCAAAAATGGCAGATCTTCTCCCCATCCCAAATCGCCGTTGAGCAACAATGATGACGGAATCGAGGCGGTTCACGAGAAGGTCATGCTCGATCTTCGCGTCGCCGCCGACAGAATGAAAATTTCCATGCTTGAAGAGGAGAAACCACCAACAAAATTTTTCGATTTTGGAAGCCTTACAATCTAGATTTGCCCGCTTCTAATTCAATTCAGATCTGAAGAACTTTGTTTTATAGATCTATTTATTTGTTCGAGGAAATTGTATGAATTGATGCAAGTGATGATCATTTCCCCAAAATTTTCTCTTATTTCGTGAAAATGAGAGTAATTCAAGCCAAAATTCTGATCCATTTTATGAGCATGTTCACTTTGCCCCCTTATTTTGATGATGTTACACATAACCCCCTTATTTTGTGCATGTGAGTGACACATGTTCACTTAACAGAAATAAACAAACGGCGTTAGGGCTAGGGACCTCTTATGAGCAAAAAAGGTCTACTTAGGTCAGTGGTGAAACTTTTGAAATTTTGGGGACTGATGATGTGTTCGGTCAAAGTTCAGGGACTAATGGTACACTTATCCCTATATATATATATATATATATATATAGCTGATCTTGAACTTAATTTTAGGGGCCCACGGTGAAAAGAAAATAAATGACCCGTAAAAAAATATAAAAATAAGATTTTTAGACAAACAATTTTTTGACTTTTCATTATTCAAAATATTGAAAATATATGGCACCTACAAACATATAAGAAAAATAATAACTATTGAATTATTACATTTTGCATTGATTTAAACAATTTCCAACCCAAAAAATATACGCAATCTTTTTTTTTTTTTGATATTCGGATCAACATTTTCTTGGTAGCATGTTTGTAATACAAATTCAAGTTAAAAAACACAATCAACTAATAAAGCTAAGAATTAAACAAACATAAACAATAAAAAATTATTGTCAAATAGCGATAAAATATGATTTTGGTTTAAAATATTGTTATTATATAATCAATGATTATTATAATTGCACTTGTATTTTAATTTAAGTAATTTTTTTATGACCTGGAAAAAAAGATTTGATGATCAAGTAACATTTTTTATAACTAAATTTAACGGACCCAAAATAAAATAAAAGTTGAATAACTTTAGACCTAAAACAAACTAAATTTCTTAGGGTGAGTCTCCTGTAAAATCGTTTTACGGATATTTATTTATAAGGCAGAGATCAACTCTCTCACAGCTCAACCCACCAACACACAGTGGATCAGAGAAAAAGGATTCATCATACAACTATATAACACTGTATCTTATCCATTGGGCAAAAAGACATATTGTTGAAATTTTTTTACTTTATATATAATAGAAAAAATTACAAGCTGGTACATTTTTTAAAATATCTTTTCAAATGAATCCAACTATTTTTTGAACATATCTTTTAGGTACATTTTTAGGGCGAAAGTACGTCACTGCCCTTTATGTCTATATGAAATTTTATTAATAAGACTTTTTCGTGTTTTTGGAGTTATACTCCTTCTGCATCAACAACGGCTCAACGCCCTTCAATTCCCCCTAATCTTATCTCATTCTCTCCCCTCCTCTCTCAATCTCGTCGTAGCTCCCATTCCCAACCGTGTCCGATTTCGATTTCGATTTCCTTTTCCGATTCAGGTATTCAATTTTTTTTTACCTTTGTTTTGATTCTTGTTGATTTCTCTTTTTTGATCGATTAATTTGAAATTTATATAATCTATTTATCTTTACCGTAGATCAAATTATTTATTTTCGAGATTTTTAACTGCTTATTCAAGTTTTTTCGATTATGTTGCAACTAAGCGTATTATGTTCTGCAATTTTTTGTAGCACAATATTGTTTCTTTGCTGCAACGAATTAGGGCAAAATTATGAAAGGTCAATTTTTGTACCATGAAATTAATGTAAAGTTATTTTTTGAAGTATAGTTTTGTTTTTTTTAATAATAGAAATCAGTTTTGGAAACCAAATTGCCCCTATCGTTATAACTAGGCATGCCCTTTGTGGCTTTGTTTAATATTATTGATAAGAGGAGACATCTCTTTGGTTATTGTACAAATTGAATTCCTACTAGTGAAATACATAGGTATTGGTAAAATATTACCATTTTTATATATTGAGTATGGTTTTTAGGGTTAGGGGGGTTGTACGTCAGGCATAGAAGACACAATGTATAGAGAAGGTCTTTGCCTGAGTACCTTTGTCATCTCTCCCACCCCTTGGGTTCAGTGCATATGTTAAGTCTTTGGACATGGAACATTTAAAATTTGATTCTCATGATTGCTTTTATTTGATGCAAGAGATCAGTTGGCAAGGGGTTGTTATACATTAGGCATAGAAGACATAATATATATATATATAGGGTCTTTTGGTGTTTTTAGTGCATATGTTAAGTCTCTTGTTCATGTTCTGGACATGGAGCATTTAAATTTTGATTCGCATGATTGCTTATATTTGATGCAAGAAAGTTTATAAAATAAAGGCTTTCTTTGTCTTTTTTGCTCTCGTCGGGCTAAAAAAAGGAGCGATTGATTTTTTTTTTGTTTAAGATCTGCATCTTTAGACAGTGTATTCTAATATCAAAGAGTCACAGAGAATCTCTTATTGGCAAAAATTAATAAAGCATTTGGATCCTTTCCTTCCTCATTCTTGTCATCCTGAATTCCTATATGTTAATAAATACGTGGTTATAGTATTTTTCGTATTATTGGGAATCATTCATGTTTAATAGCTCTTTGCTATTTAAGATTGGGGAATTGTGCTCTTTTATGACCCATTGACCATTCAATATCATCCATGTATGAGGATATAAACAAGGGCTACAAAATAGAGATCCCTAGTGTTTTTTTACTATATTTTCCTTGTGTTTTTATACATTCGTGTTTAACAGCTTTATGTTATTTAAATAGGTGGCTGTAAAATTTTCAAATTAGTGGGAATCATTCATGTTTAACAGCCTTTTGTTATTTAAGTTAGGGTTTAATCATTCATCTTCCGACCATCTTTCTCTAACTTTATTGTCAACTTTCCTTCCTCATTTTATGGATTAGAAGCTGCAGTCTTTTATGTAGAACTGCAAAACATACCCATTCCACAAACATGTTTATGTTTAAAAAGGTCATAAAAATGCGATTTTCGAGAATTTTCGAGTATAACGTGATCCGATTTTGTAGGATATAATTATTGGGAATTTCAGCAAACTGACCTTTTTTTTACACCATATTTGAATCTTGGAGGTCTTAAGATGGAGAGACAGAAGGGTTCAATCTAATGAGAGAGCCTGAAATAGCCATGGCTGGTTAATTATGTTTGAGAACTTAAAGAAATAGAGAGGTAGTGATGAGGTATATATTGAGAGAGGAAACAAGGGAGAGAACATGTAATATGTCGTCCTTGGTGGCTCTGTGTTTCAGTAAAATAGAGGACTTGGAGTTGATTGAGAAGAGTGTTGCTCTTTTTGGTTGCCTTTATTTGTCATGGAAGATCAATAGATATGTATGGAGCTTCTTGGATCTTGCCTTTATCATGATTTTGAACTGGAAATTATTCTGTATTGAGTTGACATTATTAAACATTTTTTGTCCAGATTAAAACTCCGAAGTCTATGGTTGTCGTATCACTAGCTATTGACAATTCTTAACCACTCTTTGTTTTTTAGTATATAAAGTAAAGGGGTAACTTATGAACTTCTTCATATGTTGGTGTGTGCGTAGGTCTATATATATGTGTGTGTATGTGTGTGTGTGTGTACATGGATATATACATGGTATGTGAGTGCAAACTTTTGATTATGATCCAATGTAAAATGCAGCCAAAGAGGCTATAGGGGCTTAAGAAACGCCCTGTGGGGATTGGTCCGTTACAAGGTTGAAGTATGGTGCTCATGGGACACTCAATGCTCCAGGATTGAGTTTGGTAGTTGGACCAAAAGGAGGTCATGGTGAATAGGATGATTAAGACAAGAAGTCGAATTGTTGTTGATAGAACGAGGTTTTTAACCGAAAGATGGAGCACAACGACTAAACCCATAGTACTACCTCATGCATGTCAGTTTGGTGTGAAACCAGTGATGATATTTCATAAGTTTCAATTTCAGGTTGGGAATTTTGGATGTATGAATCTGTGCAAAGTGATATGCTAAGGCTTAAGAAGAAGCTCATAAGAATATAACAGAGGTCTCTTGAAGTTCAGAGCTCTATTGCTATTGGGGTCTTGATATTTGTGACCATTTTCAGCTGTAAACAATAATTCGTTTGTAACATATGCAACTCTGTAAATGTATATTTTAATTCTTTTTCAAAATAATCTTAATTCTTGCATGTTTTAACTCATTTTGAAGTTTATACACAGTTTCTGACAGCGTCTTAGGATGTTTGTATAGTTTCTTGCATGTCTCAAGACTCTCAACTCATTTTGAATATAACAGTTCTGATGCCTAGAAAAACTGTTAACAGTTCTGATGCCTAGCATTGGCATCAGCATTTTTGGATTTTTTTGGTCTTGAAAAAAATTGTTAACAGTTCTGATACCTAGCATTTGTATCAATATTTTTAGATTTTTTTTATCTTGAAAAAAATTGTGTTAACAGTTCTGATACCTGGATTTGGTATAAGCATTTTTTGGATTTTTTTGTCTTGAAAAAACTGTCTAAACAGTTCTGATGCTTGAATTTGGCATCAGCATTATTGGATTTTTTTTGTCTAAACAGTTATGATGCCTGGATTTTGCATTAGCATTTTTTGATTTTTTTTGTCTTGAAAAAATTGTCTAAACAGTTCTAATACCTGGATTTGGCATCAGCATTATTGGATTTTTTTGGTCTAAACAAGCCTGATGTCTGGATTTGGTATTAGCATTTTTGGATTTTTTTTTAATCTTGAAAAAACTGTCTAAACAGTTCTGATGCCTGGATTTAACATCAACATTATTTGAATATTTTTAGTCTAAACAGTTCTGCTGCTTGGATTTGGCATCACCATTTTTGGATTTTTTTTGGTCTTGAAAAACCGTCTAAACAGTTCTGATGTCTGGATTTGACATCAGCATTATTGGATTTTTTTTGTCTAAACAGTTCTGATGCCTAGATTTGGCATCAGGATTTTTGGATTTTTTTTTGTCTTGAAAAAATTGTCTAAACAGTTTGATGCCTGAATGACATCAGCATTATTGGATTTTTTTGGTCTTGACAGTCTGGATGAGATTTGTCTTCATTAATGGCATTTTGGTCATTTGGCAACCAATTTGTAGCTATATGAAATGTCCAAAAAATTGATGAACCTAAATGAAAACATGTTTCTAAAATTGTACCCACTTGAAATTTGTCCTATATAAGACTCATATTAAATTAGGCCCCGTTGAATTTGGAGGCCCCGTGCGAAAACCCATGTTTCACATGCATATGGTCGGCCTATGTATATATGCTTATATGGTGAAATTCGTGCCGATCCTTTTTTAAAAGTTTTATACTGCTTCAATATACCATTTTTTTTAATCGAAAAAATATATTTTTGGGGTGAAAAGACTATGATACCCGTAATGAACAGAACACACGCGCAAAAATGTTTGTTCATGCATCGATTTTGCATTGCGGTACACAAATCAAATCCAGTTTGTGCATCACGAATCCAATTTATGCATCAATATTGTCTCCATCATCGATTTTGCATCGCAACGCACAAAATTGAATCCAATTTGTGCATCGAGAATCTAAATGTGCATTAGGAATCCAATTTTTGCATCGAGAATCCAATTTGCATATGGAGTTTTGCATCGCAAATCCAATGTGTTCCTCGTGCTTCAAATTGATGCATTGCGATAGACAAATTGATGCATTGCGATAGACAAATTGATGCATCGTGATGCAAAAATTGATCCTTAGCGCGTCTCCTGCTTATTAATGACATAGTCGTCTTTTTGCTACTAAAATTATCTTTTTCCAATTAATAAAAAAACTTAGGTGACTTAAGCTGTTACAAACTTATGAAAGGGGACCGGCCCACAATTTCTCTCTCTCTTTATATATATATATATATATATATGTTAATCGGTTCAGTCATAACGATTTTGATCCCTAATAGGTTCGGTTTAAACGGCTAGCGATATTATCTGGTCAAAAATCTAACGGTTTCGGTTCCCGCTCAATGATTAAACTTGTACGTTTTTTTCTCAATTACGAGGCTTGTACATTTTTTTCAGTTTATTATACACGTCATGTATATTATACTAACTATATTAAAGCTGTTAATTGGTACAACCCTAACAGTTTTCGGTATTATATATGTCACGTATATTACTAACTATACGCAACTGTATGAAAGACGACTTTCGGTTCAACTCTAACGGTTTTCGGTCCAGCCCTTGCGTTTTCGGTTCCTAATCGGTCCGACTTAAACGGTCCATCTAGAATTGCAACGTTGACGGTTTTGATCTAACCGCTCAAAAAACCTAACGCTTTCGATTCGAACCTACGATTTTTTACCATGTTAACATCTCTATATATATACACATGTAATGGCGCTTCGTGAGGGTCTTCAGATTTGTAGATCTCTCTTGCTTGATACTGTTGTGATTGAGTCAGATTCCTTAACAACTGTTAATGTTTTAATCAAAGGGCATCAGGAGCCGTGGCAGTATGTTTATCAGCTTCGTGATTGTCGGAGACTTTTAGGAGATCTTACTTTACAGCATGTCTACCGGGAGCAGAATATGGTGACAGATAGGTTAGCTGCTGTTGCGCACGAGCATGGTAGTCAGTTAGTTTTTTCCGATTATTTATCTTTGCCAGTTAGTGTTAAGAGGGCTTTAGCTTTTGATTCGCATGGCATATATAGTTTTAGAAAATAGTTTTCCGGGATTGTATTTGGTTATTTTTAGAGGTACGGCTCCTTTGTCCCCTCGTTCTAAGGGTAAGGCTGGTTGTCCCCCTCATGTTTGTTCTATTTTCTTATTAATAAATTTGCACAGGGTGCCGCCCCTGTTTCCTTTAAAATATATATATATATATATATATATATATATATATATATATATATATATATATATATGAATACATATGTGTATATATGTGTATATATGTGTTAATACGTACACACATGTATATACATATATATACATGTGTTACATGTATATAAATATACAAACATGTGCGTGTGTGTGTGTGTGTATATATATATAGTCTAAAGTGTGTGTTATTTACATTGAAAAGTCAATAAATTAGTCTTAAAACAGATTATTCTTGAACAATTGTATATACTTTGAGGAACGAGGTCATACATTTCCTTCAGATAAATTAATTAAAACATAAACTACAAGGGGTACTCAAATGCAACTTCAAAAATTGGAGGTAGGGGGTGGGGGCGCATGACTTATGTTAGCCTTTGGGTGAGTACGCCTACTCGCATACCCCTTAGTTATTCACTTTTTCAAGCATGGACATTTTCTTAGAACCGAGGGTATAACTCCTTTAATTTTTTTTCCAGGAATATCTCTTTGGGGAGCGCTATTCAGATCCTTAAAATTTCGTGTACCCATTTACTAAATACACCCCTTCCTATGATTTAAAATCATAAAAAATACTGAGTATATCCCCCCTTGTATTCCTTTTTTACCCTTACCTATTGAAACCTAAAATTATTACACACACACACACACACTCTCTCCTTACCCATCCCACCACCTCCCTTGAATACAACACATACTAGGCCTCCTTCCGTCATTTAACACAAACCCATCCACACACGTGCCCTTTCTCCTTCACTTCAAGTAACAGCTGAGTCGGCCATAGAATGGAAAACAAAATCGACAACAACTCATGGAACAAATGCAAGGGAACCCAAACCCAGACCCCCTTCCTCTTCCTTCAATTTGAGTAGCAATCGGTAACAAAGGAAAGAAAGAAAGTTCGGCCCTGGTTCGTGGAACTACTCTTGAAATCTTCGGCCACCATTGAAGGAATATTTCGCTGATGATGACCGAACATTTTACGACTAGGACTCTCCATTAAAAAAAAATGGTTTGCACAATTTTAAGCATAAAATGATTAAAGATACTTCTCGCTTTGATCACACTGCCTTGTTTTTGCTACTTACTTGATTGTCACCCAAATGTTGAAAGATTTGGGAAGAAGGATATGGTTTTTATTTGTTTTTGTTTTGTTTTTTAGTTTAGTTTAGTTTTTTTTTTTTGTTTTTATGTTTTAAAAGTTTGGAGTTCTCTCAAATGTTATTGAAGTGTGTTTGGAAGAAGGGGGTATTTGTTGGGGGGTGTACTTAGAGAATTAGGTTTTTATGAAAGTTATGTCTTTTGGTTGATGGTATTCTGTCATTAAGAAAAAAATTTACAAAGGAATACACTTAGGGTTTGTTTGGATACATTGATTTTGAATTTAATAACATACAGAGGTGGTTGGAGGTTGGAGGTGGCTGGAGGCGGAGGTCAGAGATGGCTGGAGGTGGAGGTCAGAGATGACTGGTGGCAGTGGCGGTGGCTGGTGGTGGCGGTCAGAGATGATTGGTGGTGGTGATCGGAGGTGGTGGCCGGCAGTGGTGGTCGGGAGTTGTGGTGGTGGCGGTGGTGGTAAAAGGAAGGTGAGTTGTTATTGTTTATAATAATTGACCAAAATTTAGAATTTAAATTATTAGAATTTTGTATAGAATTGGTTTTATAGAATTGAAGCATTTAGAATTTCAACTCAATTCAAATTCTAAATTTTAAATTTGTTGTCAAATGACGGAATTGGTTTTGGAAGCCCCAATTCAAATTCTAAGCTATGGAATTGGGGTATCCAAACATACCCTTAGAGGAATAATGAGTCTGAATAGCGATCTCTTCATGAAGCACTTCAAGACCAAGCACATCCATAAGATGTGTATGTAAGTATGTTGTACTTTATGTAAATTGGCAATTTTTAATAATCAAATTGATAATCACTCAATTCATTGCCAATTTAAAATAAGCAGAAAATTGTGTATTTTGGAAACAAATAAATTATGTAGAGTCACCCTAAACGTAACACCTAAAATACTAAACGCAACACCATTTAATAGCTAAAATGACAATAATACCCCACTCTAATTAAAACAAAATTAAAACCCTAACTTCAATTACAACATACCCTCCCCCAATTCATTTCACCATCCATCCACCCTACTATTCATCACCTTCCCATTTTTATTTTTCTTCTCTATCTTCATTAATAGGCCGGTCAAATTGATAGCATCACGACTCTCATTTCATCGTTATTTATGGAGATGGCCCAATCTTCAACAAAAAATAATTTTAAACACCAATCCTCATATTTGAACCAAAAAAAACACCGAATGTTTGGCCAAACATCCCTGAATATAGCGGATGTTTGGTCAAACATCCGCCACCACCCAACGGTTATTTTGCTTGACATGCCTTTCTAGCGGTAGTTTCGATTTATGCCTTGATCTACTTTAGGTGTACTATCTAGCGGTTGTTTTTGGCTTCTCCATGGATTTTGGGAAATTCATCTTCATTATCATCTTTTTCTTCTCTGTTTCTCTGGGATTTGGAGATAATGTGGATTGGTTGAGGGAGTAACAAAGAGAGAGAGGAGATGACTCGGAAGAGGAGTGATTGGTTCATTAGCCTGGGTTTTGGGGGTAATGGGGTTGGTTGAGAGAGTAATTGAGAGAGAGAGGGAGAGCAGGTTCTCGGTTTTGGGAGGAGTTAGAGGGGTTGGGAGTAATGGCCTAATGGGGTTTTGAGGGAGTAATTTAGGGGTTATGACATTTAATGGGGTTAATTATTAGAAAATTAATGTTGTAGGTTCAAATTGGTTTAAATGAGATATAGGATAATAGAGTAATTTAACATATTAAATGATGTTACGTTTAGGGATTTTGGTGTTACGTTTAGATGTTCTGAATTATGTAAGGTTAAAATTTTACTTTACTGTCAGTCTGTCAGCATCCTTGGACCATACAGAAGCCTACGGTATTTAGTGAAAATTACCACAGTGAAAGCAGTATTGTTAGTGAAAGGTTAAATCTCAACCACTCATCTCCACCTCGTAAACCCCAAGCTCCGTTATTTGACTTATTTCAAGCTTAGTTCATGTTAATGTTTGTTCACCCCATGTCCCCATAAGAGCAGGTACAACGGTATACGAAAAATCAAACCCAAAATCAAACTCAACCCATTAAAAACCAATAAACAAATCTATTAGATACTCATTTAATTTTAAACAAAAAAACCCTTCCAATGGTAGTACAAAATCCAACACATTTACATATTCCACTATCTTTATCTTCAACAACTTTATCTACCCTATCATTTTTATCTCTATTAATTTAATATATTCTTTCAATTTATACTAACAAATAAATTTCATATTGTATAAATAATTAATTTATAATTATATAAATAGGCATTATTAAAATAATATTTATTTATTATAATTTGAATAATATTTATTATAATTTGATATTATTTAAAAAAATAAAATTTGGAGAGAAAGAAGAGAGAGAAAACTTGTAAATAAATTCAAATTTTGCCAAAAATTCATTTGGTATCTAAATGAGGCAAACCAAGTCTCTATTTATAGATAAAAATGTGTATTGTTTTTTTATGAAAAAAAAACTTTTTTGAATGTCCAAACTGCCCTTGAACAACAGATAATTAAAATAGCTGCCCAATCGCCAGTTTCGTGACACTTGGAAAGCAGATCTGTGGGCTTGTCGGCTGAAGCTTTTTTTTTTTTTTCTTTTTCAAATTTGGCCCATCAAAACGACGCCGTTTTGGTGGGCGATTTCATGAGGGATTTGTTGTGACGATTTGCGGTTCATCTGTTGATTCTTTTGAAAAAATCGACTCTTTATTTGGTTGTGATTTTTAAAAATCACCATTTGTTCTAAAACTCCCGCCTAGCTTTGCTCTCTCTACGCCGCGACTTTCTTAGTCGCCGCCTAATTGACCAAGTCGGTGCCTATGGATAGAAGAAAGAAGAAGAAAAAAAGATGAAGAAGAAGGGGGTTGTCTCGAGACTCATAATTTAGAATCAGAAAGGAGTAGGGAGGATATGTTAGACTGTGGGTTGTAGGGATAGTAGGTAGGTGGAGTAATTTTTTTTGTTTTTAGTTCTAAACTTGACTGGTTTATTGTTTTGGGGTTGTTGAGAATTGGGATTAAAGGTAGGTTTCTATACTTTTGTTCATTTTACAAATATAGACAAGTGTTTGATAAAATGACAAACATAAAAAAAAATTAAATTTGTAGTCAATGTGTTTGATATTTGATGTAAATTATCAAAAATATGATAATTATGTCTTAATTCTAGGTAAACTAGTCTAGGCGCTAGTGTTTAACGATTTTAGAACCATGATTGGCAGTGAAGAGCCCATTTAGATTACCATAAAAACCTCTGTTGTACTTATTCTAACCGATCAAATGGGACTACATCCACACAACTCGAGGAACGACTTCACTGCTATTTAATCAGGGTGCAAGATTAATAGATTTTGATTAAGAAATCAATAAAACCTATCAACTCGCAAATATGCTTAACAATTGGGTGGGTCGAAACGAATAATGGGTCAAAACCCATTAAAACTCAAATATCAAACGGATCGAAATGAGTCGATTTAAAACAAGTAACTGGTTAAAATGAGTCGTCTCGTCTTAACCCAAATTTTCCCCAAAAAACATATATTTGTAACGTGAAAATTAAGTATTGAGTCAAATGTGTAACGTGGTTGACCTTCACCCGACCCAATAAGTTAATATTTTTGGGTTGAAACATATTAGCCATTTCAATCAAAAAATGTTAATGAGTTTGATTGAGTCGAGTAATTTTCACGTCGGGTTAAGTGAGTTAATGAATTTTGGATTATAATTGTCAGACCTACTCACAAATACAAAAGAGAGACTCAAATGACATTCAACATCTCAAATTGTAGGCCATTGAACATCTTTCCCATATCTCTTAACACGAGTGGAAGCTAAACGTGTTTTCTCGTATAGGAGACTACAAATTCGTATGGTTCTGGCAAATCTAAAACTAAGAGTAGCTACATTCATATACAAGATTGATAAACCTAAAAATCGTTACGAACCAAGAGAAAACATGTTTGAAATTTGCCAAATCAATTTTCAACAATTTCAATATTGTGAAATTTGAATTCTCTCATTAAAACACACCTTATAGTTGATTTGTAAAAATTTAGGTAAGACAGTCTTATAATAATTTTTGATTCGATCCATCGTGTATTGATAAGTTGATTCGTAAGAGTGAGAGAGTAAAATTTCATATTACAAATTAAAATCCGTAAAATTATGTTCCAGAAAACTTACTCTAGTTGGTTTGAGAGGACCATATGACTCTGTGGGTTCGTAATTTGGACAAGAACACATCATAGCCCACTGCCAGTGCCAATACAATTATACAACCATAAAGAGCAAAACAACAAATAAAAAGAATGAAATTTATACAAAAAAAAAAATCTCTATAGCATGCATGTGTACGGACCCACAAAAGGAAAGGAGAATAAATATTGATTCCTTCTTCACTTGCACGCTAGGTTTTGTTCTCATCTTTCACACATTTCCTCTTTCTCCAATCATTTTCCTCGTCCATCATGCTTTCCTCCCTCTCCACATGCTTTTCTAGAATAATTGTACCATGAGAGAGAGTAGCATTATTTGATATATATATATATATATATATATATATATATATATATATATATATATATATATATATATATATTCACATTTATATAGTTTTAGAAAACCTTTAGATGATTATGTTGTTGTATTTGCAAGTATAAGAGCATGATCAATGCAACTGTGAATTTGATTTATGTAGTTGTAAGAAATTAACAGTACCCTCAATTACATGTGGTATGTGTTCTACTATTAAAATGAAATTTAATAAAAAAAAAAAAAAAAAAAGAAAAGGAACAATATATCAATAGGAAGAATTTTTAAAAATAAAAATGATGATTACGATTTATTCACATCCTCAACCAAAATATAAAAATTTGATATCCTTATCGAGAATGCGAAAAAATTTTGATTGGCACCTCATAATCCCAACACTTATCCATGATTGTATTGAAAAAGTTTTTTTCTTCAAAAATATTGTAATTTCTAGGTGACACTCAATTTATATAACTATTATCAAAATCTTGGTAACACAATAGCTAGTAGTACTCCTTCCATCCCAAAAGCGAAGCTATGCTTTGATTACGTTGTTGTTGTTGTTGTTGTTGTTGTCAATTTGACCTAATTTTAGCTAAATATGTTGAGGATTAGTTATTTATGAAAAAAAAAATTAGAAACCACGTGAATTACATAGTCCCTTTAGTGTAGCTATTAAATGTTACAAATTTATTTTCTCCAAGAAAATAAAAATATGACAATATTCATCGAAAAATTGGTCAAATGGAAGAAAAAAAATCAAGTGTCCCTCTCCTTTTCGATACAGAGGAAGTACTATTAACTACACCCCTCCCACATTGAGTATTAGTCACTAACTAGCTATTTAGATCGTGTTTCGCATGGATACAATGTGAGATATATTTTTATAATAATAATATAACTTTTGGACATTATAATTAGATTATTAATCTCTTTCATGATTATAATAATTTTTTTCTATTGTTACTAATATTAAACGATTTTTTTTACCTAAATATTTTTAAAATTAACATAAGTTTCTAACTACCATGAGATACATATTTTGTATTAGTAATAATAGTAGACTTTTAAAATTTACATCTAACTTGATAATAATATTAGAAGTCTTTTTTGTTAAAAACTTTTAAAATCATAATTTATTTTTGAATAATATAATTTTTTGGTCCCTGAACTATATCAATTATATGCGTTTGGTCCATGTGGTTTTTTTGTAATGTTTTTGGTCCCTAAATTAGGGTTTTGTTAAGAGATTACCCCCTGATGGGGTTACCATCACTTTTGCCGTTAGACTTTTTTTGAAAACCCAAATATACCCTTACGTTCATATCTTTGATCCGGCTTCATATCTTTGATCTTCACGGCTTCACCGCCGAGTCTAGGGTTCGTCCAGCTCACCGTCGTTCACATCGCCAGTGCGGATTCGCCTGCGTGCCATCGACCACCGGGGGCCCGACGGCTGCACATTCGACGCGTTAAACATGCGTTTCATTCTTCGACTCCTTCCGCGCACGTTACCCACCGTCTCTCCTTTCCTTTCTCTACTCAGTCCCTTGGTGGCGCAATCGCAATACTCATCACACTCCGCCGCGACAACAACAGCAAGGCTTACGATGGTGTTATCTTAAATGGTGCCATGTGCGGAATCAGCGATAAGTTCAAGCCACCGTGGCCTCTCGAGCACTTCTTATCGATCGCCGCCACTCTGATCCCTACCTGGAAGGTAGTGCCGACGCTGCTCCATACCGGATGTTTCCTTCAAGGTTGATCGAAGCGAAAACTAGCTTTTGCGAGCCCAGGTGCACGCGCAGAGGCTGCTTAGAATCGTCGAGAATGCAGAAAGGTTCGAGAAATTGACGTGTTGATTGTACACGGCGGAGGCGACGTTGTTTGCGACCCGGCGTGTACGGAGGAGTTGTATAGACGAGCTGCGAGTAAGGACAAGACGCTCAAAATTTATCCAGGAATGTGGCACCAGATAATCGGAAAACCGGATGAAAATGTGGAGCTTGTGTTCGGAGAAATGTTGAAGTGGTTGAAGGCTAGAGCTGCTTTGGAGTCCAAAAAAAAACATGCGTTTTGACTTTTACTCGCGAAGGTTTATCTCTTTTTAAATTTAATTTTGGAATAACGAGGATAAAATTTCAATATTATGCTTATTCGGTTATACTAATATATATCGCCGTTATGATTATACTAATATTATGCTTATTCAATTATACTAAACGTAAGGGTATATTTGGGTTTTCAAAAAAAGTCTAACGGCAAAAGTGACGGTAACCCCATCAAGGGATAATCTCTTAACAAAACCCTAATTTAAGGACCAAATACATTACAAAAAAACACAGGGACCAAACGCATATAATTGGTATAGTTCAGGGACCAAAAAATTATATTATCCTTTATTTTTAAACAATGTGAGATACTTATTTTCTATTTTATTGGTAATAAAAGTTTAAATCTTTTATCTAAAGACTTTTAAAACCAACACCACAATCTAACCATATTTTCTATTAGTGATAATAGTAGTATATAAAAAGATTTTTTAACCAACATTCATTTTTATACAATGTTAAACACACATTTTCTATTGATAATAACGTAAAAATGTCTTTATCTCATGATTTTTATAACTAATACTCATTTTTAATTAACGTGAGATACATTTCTTTATAACCAATGTGAGATCCATCATCTAATTTTTTTAAACCAATATCACTTTTCTAACCAATGTGAAATACGTCTCTTCTATTGTTAATATATAATGGTAGACGTTTAAAATTAACATCACTCTCTAACCAATGTGGGATACATATCCTCATTTGGTAATAATAGTAGAAATCTTTTATCTTAAAAAAATTATAATTAACCAACATCCATTTCTAAATAGTGTGGAATAAATCTATTCTATTATATTGATAATAAAACTAAAAGTCTTTTATCTAAAGACTTTTTAAACAAATATCATTTTTTAACCAATATAAGATATCTCCTCTATTAGTAATAATAATAAAAGTCTTTTATCTAAAATTAAAATTAACATCACTTTCTAATCAATGTAAGATATATATCTTCTATTGGTAATAATGGTATAACTCTTATATCTAAAGACTTTTAAAACCAACATTCATTTCTAACCAATGTGAAATACATCTCTTCTATTGATAATAATAGTAGAATATTTTGTAACCAATGTGAGATACATGCATATATTCTATTTGTAACAAAAAGTTTTTAATCTTAAAACTTTTTAAACAAACATTTATTTTTAAACAATATGAGATTAACATTTTTTATTGGCAATAAGAGTAGAAGTGTTAGTCCCAAAGGGCACAATAATAAGCGGGGGGGTTGAATAGCT
Source organism: Codonopsis lanceolata (assembly GCA_013146195.2). Taxonomy (NCBI): domain Eukaryota; kingdom Viridiplantae; phylum Streptophyta; class Magnoliopsida; order Asterales; family Campanulaceae; genus Codonopsis; species Codonopsis lanceolata. The sequence goes on along the minus strand of JABEVN020000099.1, from coordinate 69,867 downwards.
TATTAAACATTTAAAACTTTTCGTAATAATTTCAAGAACAAGCACTTGCAATCTATTAAAGAGATTGAAGTAGCGGAAAACTTGCAAGGAAGACAGTTCAAGTCTGCTGGTGAAGCACTACCGGTAGACTTAGCTGATTACTGAAGTTTGTTGCTAAAGGAATAAGTTAAGGAAATGAATGACATTATAAAAACAATAATCAACAGAGGAAGATTAACATAGGTGTTTTGAGATGATTCGAACTATAATGAGTGCTACGTCCACCACCAAGGCAGTCAACCTTGGATTTCAATGTGCACTATATTTTCCACTAGTTTTATTACATAAATATCCAATGGATCGTGTACAAAATATTTGACCTATGTTTGGGGGTGGGGAAATTGAATATCTGATAAAGCAGAATATTTAATGTGCAGAAGAATAGTGAAGAGTACAACAATAAGAAGCAAATGATTAACAGTTGATGCAAATCTTCTTGTTGTTATTGAGGACTTCGTTGATCAGTTAATGATCTCTTGAATGTACTGAGTATAAAGCTTGATGTTGTTGGATAGTTTCAGAGCATTAATTTATTGAGTCTTTAATGGCAGTATTTATAGCTGTGCATCCTTGAGACCGTTGGAGAAGACGAAGTGAGTAACAACTCTATTAGGTTAATCACATTAAAGGTCTGGAGCTACTTTGTTGACTTCATCTTTAACTGGGGCTGATCAGGGTATGGAGAGGAGTAGGTGCAGCAACTGGCAGGAGGGAGACAAACAGAGTTACATACCTGTAGTAGTTGGTACAGTCTGGTTGTGTCAGACTGTGCACCTGCTCTGTCACATTCAGGAGGCGAAAGTCTTCATGCTTTTTCAGAAAAACTGGAGGGATGTGTCTAAGAAGTCAAGCGCTGATTTGAAGATGGATTAATTCAAATTCAAAGTAAACGAAGCTGAATTAAATAATCCATCTAAGCTTGATTTAAGGAAGGGCTGGACACGTCATGCTTTCTGGGTGCAAACAAGGTCTGCCGCTGGAGGCTGCTTGAAGTCTGCTGGTGAAGCCTTCAGCCGAAGTCTTCCGCTGAAACCTGTGAAGTCTAAAAAATTATTCTAAGGCAAAGTTCTATACACAGTTGTCACGCTAACTGGTACGCAACCCATTTAGTAACTAAGCATAGAACCTAATGTAATAAATGAACAAATGCAAATCAAGATACAATGAGAAACAACAATCTCCTCATATTTGCATCTGGTCATCATTACTTACAAGTGAGGGCTATGAAAACTTTTAGGATAGATAATAGCATGTCAGAAAAATACTTTTAAGTCTTATAACAGCAGACATGCCTCTATCAAAAAGAAAGCACCTCAAGTGTACAACTAATCTAAGTGCTTACAATCAGAAGAGATATAAGGAACATGCACAAAGATTAGAGATAAACAGTTCAAATAAATTTAAACTGGATGTTTAAATTCTAAGCAGATGTATGAATTAAAATAACAAGAATTTAAACAGTAGACCTTTTTTTTGAAAATAATAAACTTCTGTATTTCAAACGAGAAGTTTAATTTGTACAGAGTTTTCAAAAAAAGATAGATACAAAGGTTAGGGATAGAAAGATATAAGCTACTACAACCTTTTTCCCTTTCCTTTGGCTGCTCTGTCAGCTGCTTCTCTTTCTTGGCATAGACGCTCAAGTTCTTCAACTCTTCTGGTGTATTCATCTTCAGCAGAGGATGGTTGTCTGGTGGAGTGAGAACGGTAGTCAAGTTCTTCTCGGAGTCTGTTGTTCTCCTCCATCAGAGTTCGGTTCATAGACCTTAGTTGTCTCTCTTCCGTGATGGCCAGATCACGTTCGCGCTCAGCATTGATTCAATCATGTGCTGCGTCAAGAGCTTGATCGTTGAGTTGTAGAACTGGAGGGCGTCCGTGACCCAGCTGAAGGGTTATGCTGTGGAAGAGTTGGTAGAAAAGAGTGGAGTAGAGCCTGACACACTCGTTGCGTTGAGCTTCCATGTTTATTTTCAAATCGGTAGACTCGTGCTGCATTTCTCCAAACTTGGTCTATACATCCTCTTGAAATTGGCGGAGGATGGCGACATTTCTGTCGGCAGCCTTGGACGTTGTTGTTGCAAGCTCGGTAGGAGCTGTGGAGATATTGGTAAGTTCTCCCAGTCTGTTGTATATGGCGTCCATGCGGCTTAGGATCTCTGTGTTTGCCAGTTGGGATGGAGAAGGGTCAAGGCCTACATGAATATGCTCAATTTCGGTAGACGAGGCGGCGTCAGTTGACAAGACGGAAGGGCTGCTGGAGAGGTGGAGTGGCTGAGCTGGAGGTGGAAGAAGAGTCGGGTGTTGGAAATGTATGGGTAGAAGAGGAATTCGATTGAGGTGGGGATGAATGAGGGGTTGGGGGATTTCAATATCTGTGTCCGAATGATCATAGATATTGGAAGGGGTTGGTAGGGGTTCAGTTGAGAACCAGAAGGAAGGAGGGGGATAAGAAAGGGCTTCTGGTCTCATGGGTGTGGGTTCAGGTGGAGGGGAAACAGGCTTGGCAAAGAGTGTTGTTACCGACGAAAGTTTAAAGATGAACTTCGTGGCAGCAGAGGATAGGACGGGGGGAAACCAGGGGGTTAGGATGAGAGGAATGGGTTGGTCTGGTTCTGATTGGGTAGGATTGGGTGAGTGAGGGGTAGAGGGGTTTGGAGAATAGTTGAAGGGAGAGGGAGGTGATGGAGTGGGTGATCTAGTAGGCTCCTCCTAAGGGATAGACTCCTCAAGAGTGATTGGCTCCTCCTGAGGGATAAACTCATTCGGAGGGGGTAATTCCATTTGAGTAGATGACTCGGTAGGATGGGTAGGAGAAGGGGTAGAAGGTTGGTTGCCAGCAGACTTCCTTCGCTGCCTCAGCGGCTGGACATGAGATCCAGCTGCTTCATTGGTAGAGTTAACAGGGTCTGCTGGTGGCTTGGTCGATAGGCCTTTACGCAATCACCTGCGTTTAGGCTTGGGTGATGGTGAGGGTTGGTCAGAAGATGGTTTGCGTTTTGGGGTTTAGGATGACTGGGGAGTGGAGGTTGTTGGTTCATGATTGGATGGCTGGGGAGAAGATGGTTGTCCAGCAGCAGCAGAGGAGCTGCCAGCAGACTTTTCACGTCTACTAGCCTTCAGTTCCTGGCGAATCTATTTAGCCTGAAGCTCGTCTATTTCCACTTCCTGTCTAGCCTTGTTAGCAACATCAGCCTTCGTCTTGGCAAAGATGTCAGCCAAGACTTCAGTCTCATCTGGCGAGAAACCACTTGCCTTTCTGTCTTGAGCAGCCTTTCTCCGCTTCCACATATGCTCTGACTCTTCTACTAGCTCTTGCGCTTCTTACAGGATCTCACGAGCAACGGTAGAGGTTGCTTTCTCAAATCTTGCCTTGACAGCACGGATGCTTGCACTGGCATTATAATACGCATCCATGTCGAACCGCGTGACCATCATGGGAGTGGGCTTTGCTATCTTTTCAGCAGCAATGTTTGGGAACCCTCTTTGCTGCCTCATCTTGTTCTCATGATCAACATATTTGTTGAGGAATGTAGTAGTCAGCTGTTTGTCTTTGGACACCTTGATGAGCTCATTTGGCGTAACGGCAGACTTGATTTGAGGCGTATCCCTTAGCAGGGAGTTGATTAGCCAGACAAAGGGCCTCTTGTTGGAAGGGCTATCTTTCACATTGGCAATGTAGTTGTGGAGCTCTTTGAAGATGATGGCGTCGTAGTTGAGGCGAGACTTCTAGTGAATGGCGCTTGAGAGGTTGAGCTGTTGGGCTGTGAAGATATCATGGGCTCCATTTTTGAACAGCAGTGACTTGTCCAGTAGATGACTGGAGCAGTAAACGTCCAAGGGAAAGGTGTTCCTCAACATTTTGCCTTGAGGTTCCCTTGGAGTGTTGGTTCCCCTCATTGCTTCCCAGGCACTGTTAGCCTCAGCAATGGATAGCTCTATATCTCCGCCATAGTGAACTCCAATGACTTTGGATATCACCTTGGCAGAGAGAGAGAATGGAAATCCACGAATCCATCCACGGATGACAGACGGAGTCTTGGGGTTGATTTCCATTCGCTAGTAGAATTCTTCAGCGAGGAGGTTGTTGTAGTCTTCGTCGTGGAGACAGAAGAGGGGGAGAATCCCAGACTCGTTCATGTCATCACACATCTTGGCTCTGACAGTGAATGTGCGAGCTGTCTTTAGGTCAATGCATATGCCAGACATGTATACTTTTGGGTCCAGCTCCTGAATGATGTCATGAGCAGCAGGATAAAGAGGAAATCCTGGGACGTTGACGGAGGGGCTAGGGTGAATAGCTTGTTCGGGGTCAATCACCTTCTTCTTGCCGATATTGGTCTTGGCAGATGATTTCACCTACAAAAACCATTTTCAGAAATTAGGGCTTTTCCCGTGACAGAACAAACAACCAAAGATTTCATTTTTAAGAAATAAAATAAATTTTCAGACAGAAAAATTGAAACCCTTGAATGTTTGGACAGTTAAATATAGAGAAACATCAACAGATAATTCTCAAAGAAATAAGTATTCAAAGTACAGAGAAAACTATTGGTTTCAAGGTTTTGAAATGAACAACAATGGCGGAAACCGTCAGGATACGCAAAGCGTCCTTTTTCGGATTCCTCAACAATATGACTCAAAAGAAGAAATTCTAAGCATAAATCAAAAGAGAGTAATCTAATGAGTGTCGAAAAGCTTACCATTGTTGCTGTAAGGAAGAAGAAGCAAAAGATAGACGGAGAGGTGAAGCAGTTGCAGAGAAGAACTAAGGGTTTGAGTAGAGAGAGAATATCTGAGAGAGAGAGGGTCTGTGAAAGTTTTGAAAAAGGCGGTTCAAAGTCTATTTAAAGGAGGAGAAAATTCATTTTAGTGAAAATGTCTTGGATGATTGACAGGTGTCTATCAAAAGGCTTTTAACTTAAGATATTTTCAAAGTAACAACAAAAAGTGACTTTTAACCCTTTTGTCTTTTTAAATTTTTTACCCTTTAATAGACTAAAAACTGAGATACTAACCTGGTCTTAACGAAGTTGAGCTTTATTATTAACAAAGTTAGTAACAATTAAGTCTACCGGTATAAAAGAAAACTTGTAAACTTAAAAATACACTTTAAGCTGTAGGATCAATCTTACTAAGATTTCTCTTTAAATAAGCAAACGTGGTAGCATCCAGTGGCTTCGTGAGAATATCAGCCAATTGATGTTCAATTGGAGCATATTCCAAACTGATGTTACCTTTTTCCACATGATCCTTGAGGAAATGATAATGGATATCAATGTGCTTTGTCTTTGAGTGCATCACTAGATTCTTTAAAAGTGAAATTGCAGAAGTGTTGTCACACATAATGGGACAATTTGCAGTCTTGATGTTGTAGTCCTCTAGTTGCTGTTTCATCCAAAGTAGTTAAGAGCAACAGCGGCAGCAATGTATTCTGCCTCTGTGGTTGAGTTTGCAACTGATCCTTGCTTTTTGCATGACCGAGAGACAAGTCTATTTCTAAAAAATTGACAAGTCACACTAGTGCTTCTTCTGCTAACTTTGCAGGCTGCATAGTCTGCATCTGAGTATCCAACTAGATCAAAGGTGTTCCGTTTTGAATACCAGATACTCAGATTTGTAGTTGTTGAAACATATATGATGATACGTTTAGCAGCAAGCAAATGTGATTCCTTTGGATCTGCCTGAAATATAGCACAAACACAAACAACAAACATTATATCAGGTCTAGTGGCAGTAAGGTAAAGAAGTGAACATATGATTCCTCGATACTTGGTCACGTTCTCTTGCTTTCCCTTCTCATCTTTGTCAAGATGGCAGTCGGTAGACATTGGAGTCTCGAATCTTTTAGCTGAATCAAGACCAAATTTCTTGATAAGTTCCTTTGCATATTTGGTTTGACTAATGAAGATCCCGTCTGAAGTCTGTTGAATCTGAAGTCCTAGAAAGTAGGTGAGCTCTCCCATCATGCTCATCTCGAACTTGCTTTTCATCAGCTTCTCGAATCTCTTGCACAGACTTAGATTTGTTGATCCAAAAATGATGTCGTCCACATAGATTTGTACCAGAAGATAATGGCCTTTGTGCTTGAGGATGAACAGAATTATGTCTATTCTTCATCTCACGAATCCTTGTTCAATTAAGAACTTGGATAGAGTTTCGTACCAAGCTCTGGGAGCTTGTTTGAGGCCATAGAGTTCTTTCTTGAGTCAGTATACTTGATCATGTTTGTCTTGGATGACAAAACCTGGAGGTTGTTCAACATATACCATTTCTTGAAGATCACCATTGAGAAAGGCACTCTTTACATCCATCTGATATACTTTGAAGTCCATGAATGAAGCATAAGCTAGAAAGAGTCTGATTGCCTCTAATCTGGCAACATGAGCAAATGTTTCATCGAAGTCAATTTTTTCTTCCTGTCGGTAGCCCTGAGCAACCAGTCTAGCTTTGTTTCTGATGACATTTCCATCTTCATCTCTCTTGTTCCTGAATACCCACTTGGTGCCTATAACTGGATGGCCAGTAGATCTTTGAACTAAGCTCCACACTTTGCATCTTTCAAACTAGTTCAGCTCCTCTTGCATAGCTTCAATCCAGTAATGGTCTTTGATAGTGTAGACACCCCAATTTCGTACCCTTGGTATGTGACATGACATAAAATATCAAGACCTGTTAAAACATTAACAAATGTCAAGTTACAGGGTCGAAAATGCAAAAGGACAAAGCAGGATGCGCAAAAGAGTAAAATGCAGGGTTCAAAGCGTCAAAAATCAAACTTGTGAATAGTGCTGGCGCCACCCACATTAAAAATGGGAGTGGCTCCCAGTTATGCTATGGGTGGCACCCAGTTTCCTCAAAAAGCACTGTTCATTTGTCGTAAGATGCAATTTCCTCAGCAGTGTGTACAATCGATCGATGCGCGAAGAAGAAAATTTAATTCCTTCGATGTCCTCACTCTAGCCTATAAATAGAGGCTTTAGGATCGACCTTCAGCACAACAATTCATCAGCAAAACACTCCACGTTCTTGTTACGCTGAAGAAATAGAGAGCGAAGTGAGATAGTGAGTGATCTCCTCAAAGCCTCAAAACCCTGCCAAACCTCCTCCAAACACAAAACCAACCGGTCAAAGTGAGCCTTAGCCCCCCAGCTAGGTATCCACCCTTTTTCCCCAGTCCAAAAATCATGGAAAGAACAGTTGTTTTGCCCGATTTAAAAGGCTAAATCAGTCAGAAATAAGCCGTTAATCTGCCCGATTTTCGCCTCCCTCAAGCCAACAAACAAACAAACACAAGCAGTTACCCCGCCCAAATCCCGAGGCCAAAAGTAACTTTCGGAAGTAGTCACTCTGCCCGAATCTTCACAACACACACAGCAACAAAAAGACTCCCTCTCCCTGAAGGACAGAGCGAGCACATCCTAGGCCATCAGTAGGTAAGTTTTAAGTTTTTATTTGTAAAAGTGTTATTTCAAATCCGGCCCAATGTAGATATATAAGCAGTTGTGCTGCCCGGATTTAGTTAGAAAACAGCACTAAAAAGAGCCGTTATTATGGCCAAATATTTTCAAGTATATCTGTAATTATTTGTAAAGAGACGCTTGCAAGTCTCAGAAATAATGTAGACAAATGGATGTATTTGTAGGCGCTAATGTTTTATTTATCGTTAAATAAATATAACAAAAAGCATACTTTAGCCAAAAAAAAACCGTTTGAGACCGAAAGGGCGAGTTGGGTGCCTAGCACCTTCCCAACTCGTAACTTAGCCTCCGGACCCGTTTTTATTATCTCTGGTTTTCTTTTTTGGTTTTGCTTTATTTCTTCCTTAAAATAAAGATGGTGACTCTAAAAACATTTTGGATCCAGTGGGGCCTCGCAACATCTTTCACTTTTTCATTTTCCCCTAAAAAAGGGAGAATGAGAATGGAAAGGTGATGTATTCCTATATCCTGGTATCCCCTAAAAAGGGGATAACTTGACATAGAAAACCCAAAGCACCCATAGTGATCCGAAATAGGCCATAAGGCTATTTTCATAAAATCCACTAAAGGCAACCGAGGCGTATTCAACGTGCTATTCTGGCAGCACTCCTCTCGCACTTTTAATTTCGTCCTCCCCTAAACAAGGGAGGGTGGAATGAGAGCAGTGGATGCCCCACATCCGGATGTACGCGCACCCCTATCCAAGGGCGCGCGGGGCGCGGGCGCACCGTTTCCCGGGAACCCACAGATAGCTTCATCAATCTTCTTTGGCTCGATTTCAGACACGAATGCGAAGGCAAACATAGTCTCATTTCGAACATTACTTCTTAACTCCTAGGTTGATATCACCAATGATTTGGGAGATAGGGTGATCTCTTGTTTCAATAACAGCTGGAGGAAGATCACTTCTGGTGAGTTCTTCCCTTAAAGAATCGGGAGAAGGTAGCGAAGGTGATTCACCAAAATCAGGTTCAGAAGAGATAGAATCTTCGAGACCTTCATTTTCTGGTGAACAAGAAGGGTGAGTGATCTGTAAAGGTGTTTGGGGGTAGAACAGAAGAGATGGGTTTAGGGTCAACAGAAGGGTTGGAAGAGGTACCAGCAGAGTTGAAGTCTGTTGGTGCTGCATTAGCAGAACTTGAAGGGTCTGCAGTTGGAGGATTCTGAGGTGAAGAAGTAGAAGCTTTATTTGTACCTGTCTCAACATCATTAGAATCATCAACAACATTTGGAGCCTTTCAAGGCTCTAATAAATCATATTCATCAAAAGAAACATGCACAAATTCTAAAATTTTCATAAAAGTTTTGTTAAATATGTGAAACGCTTTTGAATGATTGGAATAGCCCAGAAAAATTCCTTCGTCTGATTTTGAATCAAATTTGCCTCTATATTCTCTTCCATTATATAGAATAAAACATTTACAGCCGAAGATTTTGAAAAATCCTATATTTGGGGCTCTTCCTCTCCATATTTCATATGGAGTTTTGTTATGAAATTTGTTTACCAGAGATCGATTTTGAGTGAAACAAGCAGAATTGGCAGCTTCTGCCCAGAAGTATTTCGGAAGGCTAGCTTCTGCCAGCATAGTTCTTACTGCTTCAATGAGTGTTTTGTTCTTGTGTTCAGCTACACCATTTTGTTGAGGAGTTTCGGCAGCAGAGAAGTTGTGGCCGATCCCGTGGTCATCACAGTATTTTTCAACACCGTTGTTTTTGAATTCGGTGCCATTGTCCGATCTGATGTCACTTATGTCTTCAAGCTTTTAAGTTTGAAGTCTTATGAAAAGAGCGGTGACTAGATCATATGTCTCATCCTATTTGAGGTCATTGTTTCGATCCATGTGAATCTAGAGTAGTCATCAACTACTACAAGTGTATACTTGACTATGGAAATATTGACTATAGTGATTGGTCCAAAGAGATCCAAGTGAAGAAGTTGAAGAGGTCTGGAAGTTGACATAGCTGACTTGCTCTTAAAGGAAGACTTGGAGAGTTTTCCTAGTTGGCAAGCTTTGCAACTTCTATCGTGGTCGGCAGACACCGTAGGTAGACCTTTGACAAGCCCATCTTTGGAGAGGTTGGAGATGTAGTTGAAGTTGAGGTGACTGAGACACTTGTGTCAAAGCCAACTGTTGTCACGAATGTTGTTGACAACTAGGCAAAGGCTGGAGGATCTCCCTTGAAGGTTTAAGTCCACGACATAGATGTTTCCTTGTCTATTGCCGGTCAACAATGTTGAGCAGGATTCACGATCTTTGATGAGACATTGGTTGGAGGAGAATTGGCAGATAAGACCTTTGTCGCAGAATTGGGATATGCTTAGAAGATTATGCTTTAAGCCATTCACTAGAGAAACTTTGCTGATGGAGAGACTTCCTCTAGTGATTGAGCCATACCCAATCGTTTTCCCTCTTGCGTTGTCGCAAAAAATCACCATAGGACCTTTGGCTTCAGCTATATCTGAGAGTAGACTTCTGTTCCCTGTCATGTGCCTTGAACAACCACTGTCGAGGTACCAGATGTCCTTATCTTCTGAATCTATAGCCATGAAGCAGACCTGAAAAAGTCAAAGGAACAAGGTCCCCTTTATTTTCTTTTGGGTTCTGATGATTAGCAACCTTTTGGGATCCATACCTGCCTAACCTTGAGAGAACTAGGTCTCTCAGATTTTGGTGTGAACCTTAGCAGGAATTATGAGGCCAGATGGCCTAAACAATTGCAAGAATGACATAGATGAAAGTTCTATAGATGACTGTGATCAGCTTTTGCTATAGAGTGCTTGTGACTTTCCTTCTTTTCAACAGCAGTATTGGGTTTAACTTGCTTGTTGACAGTCGGCTTAAGTGGTTTCTGTTGAGTTTTCCTTGATCTATTACCAGCAGACATAGCCTTGGCTGGTCTGTTGTTAACTGATTTAGGATGATTCGGCAAAATTCATTTTAAGTTTATTGTCAATTAAATTGGGTGCCTTAGCCATTTCATAGACAAACTTGACAGGTACCAGCAGAGATTTCGTTGGTTTACCGCCAGCAGACTTTGCTTTAGCAGAGTTGCAGTCAGTAGACTTTAACTTCTCTACCGTTCCTTTAGCAAGTTTCTCATTAGAAGCAGTCTCTTTGGCTTTCCCTTTGTGAGCCATGGGGTAAACATATGGTACACTTGTATAGCCAAGTCCATTTTTACCCTTGTTGCCAAAGGTCTGTTTGGAGAAGGAAACATCATCAGCAGTCTTGGAGGTTTCACCTTTCTCTGTAACAGAAGAGCATGCAAGACTGGGCTCATAATTATAGCATAAGCCTGATTTATCTCCACTTGGCTTTTGGCTAGAGAGGATTCCTTCAAAGGTTTCCTTAGAGTTGTTCCAGGAATCAATTGTCTTTTGCAAGACAATTTTCTCCTGGTCTAGCCCTTTGATGTGCTCAGTTAAGCAATCAATTTTGTCACAAAGGAATTTGTTTTCTCCTTTTTAACTTGATACTTTCCTGATGACAGCTATTGAGAGTTTGAATCTCAGCTGCCAGCAGAGATTTCTCAGCAGCAAGCTTTTCATAGTTCTTTGCAAGTTTTACATAGGCTACTCTGAAGAAGTTAAATTCCTCAAGCATTTCTTGATTATCCTTGAGTAGTTCTTCCTTACTGAAGCTTTTACAGTTGATCGATCTCACCTTTTACGAAGGGACTAGGTGAGATTTCGACTTCATGTTCAGAGTCATAGGTGGAACTTGATTCATGAGCTATTACACATATATTGGCTTGCTCACAATCGTCCTCATCCTCTTCTGAATCCGTCTCAAACCATGTAGCAACATGTTTCTCTTCAATGTCTTCAGCCAGCATACCTTTTTGTTTTTGAAATTTTTTATAAGGAGGCTTTCGGTATGCTTCAAATTGGCTTCGGACATTTAGATGCAAAATGACCAGGTTTTCTACAGTTATAACATACTAGCTCATTGTTAGATGAGTCTTCAGCAGATTTTCTAAAAGGCTGCTAGTGTGTGTCCTTCCTTCCATATTCTGCAAAATTTTTAAAGCGTTTAACAAACATGGCAAATTGTTCATCTGAAAGAAAATCATTTTCACTGGAGGAAGTAGAAGGTTTTTCTTCAACTGGAGTTACTTCTTGTACCATGGCTGGCAAGGACAAAGTTTTGAATTGTTTGTCCTGCTCTAGAGCTTGACTAACTTCGAGCTCGTAAACCTTTAAACTTGCATAAAGACTATGAAGAGTCATTTCATTTAAGTTTTAGATTCCTTCATGGTGATAGTCTTAACATGCCGCAGACTACCTAGAGAGCTTAGAAATCTCATGTTCATTTCTTTTTTGTCATAGGTTTTACCGAAAGAAAAACAACTATTTATTACTTCGCTAAAACGATCGTATGTTTGTCTCAAGGTCTCATTGAGATCCTTTTTGAAAGAGTCAAATTGTTGGATGAAGGTGTACTTTCTGTTGTCTCTTGTATCTTGGTCTCCTTCCAAGTATTCGATAAGAGCTTCCCACATTTCTTTGGCAGACATACATCGTATCTCTTGTTGGTACGTACTGGTGTCTAGTGAGCTTGTAATGATGTTAATGGATTTACTGTCCAACTCTACTAGTTTTCTTTCGTCCTCAGTCCATTCTTTTTCTTCTTTTGGAATGTCGGGAGGATTTCCACCAACGGTTGCTAGAAGGTTTGGCTTTATTGGTACATGACGTCCTTCTAGCACGCACTTCCATAATCTATTGTCAACAGAATTCATAAAACGCATTATCTTATCCTTCCAAACATCGAAATGCCCTTCGTCCAATATTGGAACGTGGTTCACATTTGACGTAGGTAGCATGTAGTGTGTTTGTGCCATTGGAT